>PVJO010000551.1:0-229247 GCA_004026905.1 Hystrix cristata
TTAATCGTGCCGTCGCTTTGGTTTGAGATTGTCTTTGCAACATTACAGGAATGTTCTTTAATTCTTTTATTTATAAAAACCAAGAATGCATGGAAAAGTCTTGGAATTTTTCTAACGCTGATTTACTAAGCTCTGATTTTGTGCCCAGCTCTGTGGCAAGAGTTTTGTATTCTTTGTATTCACCACTTGATTTACTCTTCATATGACCCTGACTGTTAGACATCATTTCCCAAATTTTAAAACAGGAAAACTAGGGGTTGGGGATTTAGCTCTCAGTTCGATTCCTAGCACCACCTCCCCCCACCACAAAAAAAGAAGTACAATAGGAAAACTGACCAAGGTCCACATTTGGGAAGTGAAAAAAGACGGAATTTGAACTCAGGCTTTCTGGTCTCAGAATCTAAGCTCTTAACTCTTTATAACAGTGACAATACGGTTTTCCACCTTGATCTATTAATATTCTTGATCACATTGAGATTCCTAACACTGAACGTTTGCATTGCAGGAATCAGCCCTGCTTGTACATAGTGTGTCGCTATCTGAAACATATGGCTGCCCTCAGCTTTCTAATATTTTGAGTCTGTTTTTGTGAAATTGAGCTGTAGTTTGTTTTGCCCATCTGGCTGGTTGGCATTAGTGATCAGGCAATGCTAGCTTAGAAAATGCTTGGAAAGATGTTCATCTTTGCCGGTGCACTAACCCTATTTAATGACACAAAGATGGTCTGTTTCTTAGAAGTTGGAAAAACTTACCTCTGAAAGAGTCTAGGTTTAGTACTTTTTTGACAACTTTTTCAGCCTTATCTAAGGTTATTAGTCTATTCGGGTTTTCTACCACTTCTTCAGTCAAATTTAGTAATTTATATTTTCCTAGAAGACTATCCACTTCATTAAGATTGCTAAATTTATTAGCATAAAGTTATGAAACCTATTTCCTTATATTTTTCATTTGCTGTGTCTCATTTCTCACTGCTACACGCTCATATTTTCTCTTTTTCTTGATTCAGCTTGCCGGTAGTTTCGGTAACTCATTGGTCTCTTTAAAGAGCCAGACCATGGGTTTATTTCTCAATTTATGTTTCCCATTTTCTAATCCATTAATTTCTAAGGGATTTCATTATTAGCATCTCCTTGTCTCCTTGGGTTGTGGTGGTGGTGATGGCAGCTCTTTGTATTTCTCTTTTTCTGGCATCTGGAAATAAATGTCAGCCTCATTTATTTTTCTGCATTTCCACCATTATCATTATGTTCTACATGGCCTGTTACTGACGTCTGCGTGGCCTCTTAGACCCAGGAGTTATTTAGAGGAGTGATTTTCAACTTCCTAAGTGGCTTGATGTGTTTGTTTTGTGCTTATCATTTGGTTTTTAATTTCTAGTTTTCTTGAGTTTTGGCCAGGGAATCATCTGATGTATACAGTTATTGATAACTTTTTGTGACAGGCAGAAGCACCACATTTGCAAATGTTCTCAGCAGTGACTAAGAAGAGTGTGTCTGGTCCATGAGTAGAGAGCTCTCAGATGAGCCCCGAGTTAGCGAGAAGGATGCAGGACAGTGTGTCACTAAGCCCTTAAGTCCTTCTCATGGCCGGAAGAGCCCAGCTCTCTTGACATTAGAGAGATGAAAATTAAAAGAGGGAAAGAGGTTAACAGATGGGGCTCCATGGACAGTGAAGGTGCAGGATGAACTGAAGGCACCTTCGTGCCATCCTCCTGCCTTGTCTCGAGACCTGAGGGCAGCCCAGAGGCGCTCCTTTGGGACACTTGTGACAGGCAGAATGTAAGGATGCTAGGACCTCTAGAAGCAGCATCTGACTACTCAAGATCCCAGTTTTGTGTTTGAATGGGAACGGGAACGGCAATCAAATGGGCGTCAGAATGTCATCCAAAACAGCCAGGAGCCTGCCCAGGAGAACAGACTGCCCCTCACTGGCCCTTCTCGCCGAGATGTGATGTGAATCAGGATGTGGGGAGTGGGGGAGTGACACGGTCTCAGAAAAAAAGAGCCTAATTGTGCTGGCTCAATGACTTTGTCTCACTTAGAAAAAGACAGAGTGCAACAACACAGTACTAGAACTCAAGATAGCACGCACATGTGTGTATGAGTGTGTATATGCACACACACTGGTGTGTGGCCAGTCCAGAGTGCTCGCCCATTAACTCCCAGGACAGCACATCCTAACCCCTTCTAAACGGTGGCCACACACTGCACACTGCCAGAGGCGCCCGTGGCCACTGCTCTCTGGGAACCGCCTTTTGCCCTTTCACTGCCCTCCGGGCCTCTCGTACTTGTTCCCTCTCTTTCTCTAACCCTCAGTCCAGACCTCTCTCATCTCTTGAGAGAGAAAAAAAGAAAATCTCTATGCCTCAAGTATGCGGGGAGCTGAGCTATCTTTTGCAACACCTCCCCTTTCCAGCCAGCCAAGCCTCTCTCAACGCTCACGGAACCGACTCCCAGGTGTCACGAGAAGGCCTCTTTACTCTTCCCTCCGCCCGGTCCACACCTGCTGCCAGATAAAATACCTTGACTGAGCCAGGCGTGGTGGTGCAAGCCTGTTATCCCAGCACTGAGGAGGCTGAAGCCAGACTTGCAAATTTAAGGCCGGCCTGAGCTACACAGTCATTTCAAAGCCAGCCTGAACTACAAAGTGAGATCTGGACTCATAAAAACAACAGCAGCAGCAGCAGCAGCAGCAGCAGCAGCAGCAACAACAACAACAACAACAACAACAACAACAACAACAACATCCTTTGAGTAGGTGATTAATAAGAGAAATTCATAGCTCACAGTTCTGGAGGCAGAGAAGAGCAAGACTCAGGTGTCCACAGATTCGGTGTCCGTCAAGGGTCCCTCTCTGCCGCACAGACAGCACCTGCTGCTTTGTCTTCACACAGTGGAACGAAGGGCAAAGGGCCTCGCAGACTCCTCCCAGCCCTTTTCCAAGACACTAATCCCCTTCATGAGGGCCGAGCCTCTGGAAAGCCCCACCTCTTAGTACTGCTGCACTGAGGACACAGTTTCTTCATGAGTTCCAGAGGGACACAAACATCCAAACCATAGCAGCACACCTTGTTTGGTGAGGGATGCTAGTCCTCATCCCTGGGGCTGAAAATTAGAGCGTTGCTTCTGCTCTCTCCCTCCCTCCTAATTTTTAGATAAAAAAATAAGTTGCTTGAAGTCCTAAATTCCAGCTCCATTTAGTAATTAGCAGTGTCCAGTCTCCCTTGATGATAAAGTCCTCAAAACCTGACTTTTATTTCCCGCCCACTCTCAGTAAGGAAGGGCTGCAGCGGTCACTCACAGCAGGACGGTGCACAGGGACAGCTGGGGAGGGGCCGCTGGCATAAGTCCTTTCTCTCTCTCACTGCCGGTATTTCTCTGTCTCTCCCGGCTCTGGAACTATGACGTCTGGCTGACCACTCGAGGGCTGGAAGGCTGGTGAGGAGGGAGAGAGAGAAGTAAGGGGACAGCAAATTCTCAGCTGGCAGCACCTTCTAAGATGGCCGTGCACGCCTTCTCCCCTTCAGATGACTCCTAGGGTGCACTGTCACGGAATCTTCAGCAGCCGCACAAGGAACATTCATGTGTGCTGCTGTAAGGGGAGAGCTACAGTTTCTTCCATAGCCCTTTTCCCTTTTCACATTGACTATCACCGTAGGGTCCCATGATCCTTTCAGAAGGCTCTCTGGACCAGATTTTGAACAGCTGTAGGTGCGATCACGAGTTCTCAACCCACGGGGCTCTTTCTGGTCCATGGGAAGCAGGTGCGTCCTTGTCAGCCTTCAGAGGAAGTGGATCTCCGTCATTCGGCAGTCAGTCTCCCTCCACCTGCCCCTCAGCCTGAGAGGCACAACCTCTCCCCAGGCAGGCATCAGACAGTAGCCCACCCTGCTCCTCAAGCTCCTCTGGGGCCCTCTCTGTTGACATCAAGCAAGCAGAAGACTAACTCAGACTCTCTGAAGAAATTCTTCCCTTCAGATTCTCTCCGAACCAGTGACCAGCCTTTTCGAAGGTGTTTAACCCTCCAAGAGCCCACAGCCCGAGACTCAGGAAACCAGTTGTTTTATTCTTTTCTTGCTTCACCATACACCACCATGAAGTGGTTCACGAGCTCAAAATGACCTGAGGTGCTTTAAAAATACACAGCAATACTGAGGCCCCAGCCCCTAGATTCACATTTAATTGGTCTGGGCATAGCTCCGGCAGTGGGAGTTGAGATCTCTCTCCAGATGATTTTAATGAACATCCAAGAACGAGACCTGGTATCCTCAAACAAAAGTGGGGGATTTAGCTCAAGTGGTAGAGCACTTGAGCAAGGCCCTGAGTTTGCTCCTCAGCAAGCCCCCAACCCCTAACAAAACTTAAATGTGTTTATGAAGTGCCTGGGGTGCTATCAAACTTTGGCTGCTTCCTCAGCAGACCTGGCATGGGGTTAAGGGTCTGTATTTCTCTAACAAGCTCCCAGATGAGGCTGAGGCTGCTGATTTGAGAACCTCACTCTGAGAACCAAAAAGCTAGAATATCTATGTGCTTTGGCAAACTGCTGATTTTTTTAAAGCTGGGCTTCATTTTTAAGAGCAGTTTTAGATTCGCAGAAAAATTGAGAGGAAAGTACATATAGCTCCTGTCCCCACAAACACACAGCCTCCCCCGTTATCAGCATCCTGCTCCAGAGTTCACATTTGTTAGCATCGATGAACCTACACTGATACATCATTATCACCCAAAGTCCACAGGTGACATCAGGATTCCTCGATGGTGCTGTATTTTCTGTGGGTTTGATGCGTGGATAATGATGGGGATTCACCTTTATAGCACACAGAGAATAGACTTCAGTGCCCCAAAATCTGCTGTGCTCTGCGTATTCGACCCTGCCTCCTCCATAGCCCTTGGCAACCACTTAAAACTTTTGACTTTTAAAAATCTTATCACTTATTTACAATTTCTAAAATTCCAAGAAGGTATTCTCCTAAATAAAGTAGATGATATGGATGTACAGCTGAGTTTCCCGTTGCTGTGTCCATTGTGGGTCAGATAATTCTTTGTTATGGGGCTGTCCTGTGCATGGTAGGTGGATCAGCAGTGCCCCCAGTCCCTGCCCACCAACTCCTACAGCAACACCCATATTCCCAAGTGTGACAAAATGTCCCCAGACATTGCCAAATGTTCTCTGGGGCCAGAAACAACCCCAGGCAAGAACAGGTGATCTAGAGCCACACAAAGAACTTAGAAAAGTTTCAATTTTTCATTTAAAGTTGTATTCACTTATGAACTATACCACTGAGCATCTATCATGTGCCAACCAGACTTTAGCATCGGGTATACAAAGATGAAAAACCAAGTGTTTATGTAATACTGCAATACTGATTAGTGGTTGTTATGCGCAAAAAACAAGATGAGGGAATGATAGTGGCCTGAGGAAGGGATGAGCTGGTAAGGAAAGATCTCATCATGGAGAGGCAGGGCGACCTCTTTGAAGTCACTTTTGGGCAAGAAAATGAAATGCAAATGAGTCAGGTGAATACAGGGTGAGAGCAAAAGACAGATTTTTGCAAACTAAAGGAGAGCTAGTGCAAAGTCCCTGTGGTCAGGGTGTGCTTTGATCCCAGAGGGAAATCACTTGCTAGACTAAGAATGAAAGATTTGTCTCTTCTCCACCAACAGACTGAATAAAGCAACACAGACTTAGAAGGTGATTCTGCCCTGTTCAGATGGAACCTTGGGGTTGCCATTTTTTCTGTTTATTGTTATATCCAGATTATTCAATTTCTCTATATATAGTTTTTAGTCCCTTTGATCAACCAAGTATGGTATCATATGTTTAAAATCTTCACGAAGACTTGATTTGTGTGTTTCTTTTTCTGTAATAGTTTTTGCTTTCTACTTTTTAATGAGACATTATTTGGTTCATAAAGCTTATGATGTATCTTTATCAGGGATTGTCATCTTGATCAATACAAAATCACACCCTCTTTCCTGGAATCCTGCCTCCTTTACAACTAATACTGTACTTGCACTCTTTTTTTGTTTGGATTTTCTCAAACTAATGTTTTCTCGATTCTTTATTTTTTGCATTTTCATGTCATTATATGTTTCTAAAAACCAATATATATTTTGATTTTTATACAATTGTGTAGTTTTCATCTATTCAGTGTAGCATTTTATATGTTCATATTTGTTGTGAAACTTGTGCATGTAACATCATTTCTGTAATATTTTGTGCTTCATTTAATGTTCCCTTGCTGTTTCTCTTTCTGTATTTACTTAATTGGTCAATTTTTCTTGCCTTCTCTTTCTATAATAATTCAAAAGTTATGCACCAGTGAATTGACAAAATATTTCAAGCAAAAAAGTCTGCAAATATCAAGAATTAAATAATAAATGTACTGAAGTAAGATAAGAAACTTAGGATACTTTTACTTCTTTCTTTGCCTTTCCCTCACTTAAATTTTTGTCAGAATAATTATATACTTGGAATTCGCATTTATTTTCTTTCAAGAACTATTTTTGATGTTTGCATTTGGTTTCATAAGTATGATCCAAACAATGATTTAGACATTAACCATTCTTTATAGGCTTAATTGCTCATGCTTGTTTCTTTTGTACCACATCTTCCATTCTTGGGTTCTTTCTTTGACTCATGTCTCGGTTGGTTGGTGGACCTTTTGGGGGCATTGTATTTCAGGCAGATTACATAAGTCCTTTACATGTCTGAGAATGTCCCTCTTTTGACCTATATGAGTGACATCTTAGCTATGAACAGAATTTTTCAGACTTTTGTAAAAATATGTTCAGAATTTTGTCTGAATATGTTCATAAATTTAAAGTTGCATATGTGAAGTCCAGAACAAACCACTCTTTTCTCTCTTTGTGGGTAACCTCTTTCTTTGCTGCCTAGACACTAAAAATATTTTTCCTTAACTCTTGAAACAGGAGATTTTATAAAACTATAAGTATATATGAGTCCTTTTATATTAATTTGCCCCTTAAATCTGATAGCATACACTTTGCTTTACATCAGAGAAATTTTCTATTACAGTAGTACTTCGGCATTTATTGATAATTGGTTCCAGGAGGCCCAAAGAGCACCAAGAATTGAGAGTACCAAACAAATTGTTTTGGTTAGAAAGGGCAGCAAGTCACAAGGCTTAACAGAAAACAAAGGATGAGTACCAGGACATAATTTTCGTATTGAAATATGTCGAGTACCGAATTCAACAAGTTTCAAAGCAGTCAAGTGTCATTGTATGACTGTAGTTCTTTTATTACACAAATATAAATTATAAATAGTAATTAAAACCAAGTATAAAACTTCAGTGAGCATACAGCTCAAAACAGGCTCAATAAATACATGTTGAATGAATAAGTAAACAAATGGAAGAAGGAATCTTTGGTCCCCTTTTCTTTTGTTCACTTCATCTTCCTGTTATATAAACATTGTATCCCCTGAGTTCTCTATGCATTTATGTTCTCTAGAATTTTTCAGGCTAGCTTTCTAATATCATTCAGTTTCATGTTATTTGTGGCTTAAAACTTTTAATTTTTCTATTTGTGATTTTTCACGTAGAAGAACTTTTCTGTTGAGATTATTCCTTTTCCTCAGTACAAGTCTTATAGAAATGATGGAGGTAATATGTTTTAATTCATTTCCTTCTCTTTAATTTTCCCTTATTTTGTACAGTAGCTTTGCCTCAGGGGAACATCTGTTCCAATCTTTAGGTTAGTCCCTGCTGGCACTGGCCCTCCAAGATGTCCCTCTTGCTGAGTGCACCTGCCCCTGTGAACCAGAGCTGACCTGAGAGAGCCAGTGGAATCTCATCTTGATAGCCAGGTGTGGTGACACATGGCTGTAATCCCAGCACTCAGGAGGCTGAGGCAGGAGGATCACCATGAGTTCAAGGCCAGCCTGAACTACACAGCAAGATCTTGTCTCAAAAAAAAAATTTTTTTTTTTGATGCCTCAGTGCTAGTGACTTTGGGGCTAGGCAAGGACCTGTAAAGGCAGTGTGGCTTCCTCCTGTGTCCTTGAGTCTCTCACCCTGGGAAAGCCACCATCCTGACTCCAGGACATTAAGCCAGGTGGTGATGAGCTCTCCTTCCCACACCAGCCTCCAGCCATGTGAATGAGCTGCTTGAAAGTGGATCCTCCTGACCCATTGGGCTTTCAGGTAAAGGCAGCCCTGGCTGCCGTGTTGAAGGCTTCACCCTCAGGAGAGTTCCCAGGGCCGGAACCATCCCACGAAGTATCTTCCAAACTCCTGACCCACCCAAACTAGGAGAGATCAGGGTGCTCACTACTCCGCTAGGCCGCTAAGTTTTGGTTTCATTTGTCAGGCAGTAGTAGATAACTGACACAACTTTCTTTCAAACTCATTGGCCATTTCAATAAATGTCATGTTTTCTGTTTACCCAGTATTGGTATTTTCTCACAGCTTCTGTCAGAGGTAAAGTGGGTTTCGAATACTTTGTTTCTAAGGAAGAGAGAGACGAGTGTGCTGTGACTTTATTTCTCCTGTCCAGAGGTCTGTGTGTCCGTGCTGAGCAGAGTGAAAGGAAAGCCTGCCGCCGGGTGTCTCCTCACAGGGCGGAAAGGTTTTCCCTTGCAGTATTTGCCTGTCAGCACTAACGGGGATCTGTACCTGCCCCAGACCAGAGGGTGAGGTTGTCAGAGCCTGTCACTCTGCAGCCCCGACTCTGCCCTCGCTCTGCCATCCATGGGCCACCACGGTGGCCTCCTCGGCTGCTTGCATGAGGCCCCTTGGCACCTCTGAGTCTCCCAGGGGGCTTCTGCAGGCTTCGTAGAGGTCATGTTGTGAAGCATTCCAGAGCCTAAAGCTCCTCTGCCTTCGCTGAAACCCATCTGTGTCATCAAATACTCTCTCCAGACGAAGATTTGGACTGTATCAGGCATAACTGCCATGCAGGAAGAATGAACTCTGGGAAATAGTTTGACATCCTCTTGTACAGTCAAACTCTCATAGATCCTGCAACCTACATCTAAAGAAACTCTAAAATTTTTCCATCGGGAGACAAGAACAGTCATGACCACACTGTTTAAAGTACAAACAACTCAAAGCAACCAACTATTCATCAGCCGTAAGATGGATAGATTAAAATATGTTTATTATATATAATAAACTATTATACAGTAATGAAAAAAGAACCACAACTCCACACTTCAACTCAGAAGAATCTTAAAATTCATAATGTGGAGCAAAAGAAGTCAGGGAAATAAGAATGGTTTATAAAATGGCAGTCAACATGAAATACTGTTTTGCTTAGGGCTACCGTAGGAAATGGAATGACAAAATCAAAATAGAGGATAAGAAGAGAAGAGAGTATCATTGAGGCAAGTTTCTCTGAGGTTGGTAAAAGGCCTGGCACAATAAATTTCTCATCATGAGTGATGGTTCCATGGTGTTGGCCTAATTGTTATTCTTTAACCTTCAATACGTAAGAAACATTTCCCAGTGTGAGAAACTGAAGGGTTCGAACCAGCTTCCAGACTCAGGCCTTTACAATGAGAGAGTCCTCTGTACCACACACTGGCCGCCCTTCCCTTTCACATCTCAAGAGAGTGGCCCCTCCCCATGCCGGAGGACCCCACTCTCTCCCCAAGAGGAGCCCACAATGACTGGTCCGCCCAGGGTCATCAGTTTTAAAAAGACCCCATGTCACACTGAGAGAGACATTTCTTGGGCCTGAAGTCAGCTCCTCTTGAACCACCTGGAGTTAGAATCAAGAAATTCTTTCCTGTGGTAGTTAGAGTGGGGATTCTGTCACTTGCAACTAGAAGAATCCTGAACAATACATAAGGGTTTGTTCATTGGGCATTTCTCCAAAGGCACGGGGTCCATTCTGACATGTGTGAGATGGTCTGAAAATTTTATCTACATCCTTCAACCAGCTGGTTCCAGAGCAGGGGACATTCATTGCTTCATTACTCAGAACAGCACTGGCAAGTGGCAGACGCTGGCCTGAGGGCCAAGAAAGCCAGCTTCTATAACCAGTTCTGATCCTGCCAAGCTAGGTGGTTAGGGGGAGGTCACTATTTCTTGCACGGACTCAATCACATCACCTGTTCAGTGGAAGGTTTGGACCAAATAAAGTTCACATCTATTTGAACTTCACTGTCCTTTGTTGTGCATTCAGATTGTGAGGGTCAGTAAGGTGGATAAAGAGGGCTGTGTCCCCTGGGGATACAGAGCCACATACAGCATATAATCAGAGAGCACAAGGGCCAGAGGGTATCACTTGGAGGGCTACACTTCACAACATACATGCACCGAGCACGGGCACTAAGGAGAATCACCCACATCCGCTGGACTTGGGAGCACGCATGGATTAGAGTGGGGGCAGCTTTGTCCCCTGGAGTCATATGGTCCAGTGGAAATTGCCCTTAGCTGGTTTCTGCCGGCCGGAACCATGGTGGACTGAGGGAGAGGTGAGACTTAAGCATTCTGATGTCCAGCGGGGAATGGGGACCTGTGTGAAGCTCTTATGCAGGAGTCTGCAAAGCACGCCAGCTTTCTAAAGGGGCACCGTGTCTTCCCAGGCAGGGTCCTGAGGTGTCGGAGCTAAGGTCACCATCAGACACTTCCCCAAAAGGCTGGCTCTCCACTGCACAGACAGAGCTCAGGATGGTTCCAACATCAGGTCTCCACGCCCACCTACCTACCCCACCCCTAGTCAGTGAGCTGACAGGGTTTAGGGCACAGAACACAAGCTCCTGCTCTATCCCTTCCTCTCTACTCCATTCTTGCAACTGGTGGGATGTTTCTGTGAAGATCGGTGCACGGTAGGTGGTTTGTGCCTGAGTTAAGAGAGGAAGGTGGCAGATATGGGTTAACTTGCCCCAAACTGAATCCCCGCTGCTTGACTTCCCAGACGTGGGAACTGGCCTCCTTCAGGGCTCCCCAAATACGAGCCCAGTGCCCAGAGTAACCACCCTGGCGGGAGGTAGTTGGATGGAGCAGGTCTGCTGTGCTGAGAGCAGCAGGAGTCCAGCCCTGCCTGGT
The DNA here is from genome assembly GCA_004026905.1 of Hystrix cristata. Lineage (NCBI taxonomy): Eukaryota > Metazoa > Chordata > Mammalia > Rodentia > Hystricidae > Hystrix > Hystrix cristata. The sequence continues at coordinate 11,018 of PVJO010000551.1, forward strand.
GCGCACGGAGGGGTCTTTTCCTGGTCAGGGAGCCTAAGAGCCCCGTAGCCCCCACCCTTCCCCGACCTGATGTGCAGCCCTGCTGGGTCCCTGTGTGCCGCCCTCGGTGAGACGGACAGGGCCCCACAGCCCTGCGGCGCTGTCTCTGGAAGTTCCCTGTCATCGAATGCCCAGAGGGCTCAGTGAGAACACAGTCTACTCACACGTTTTGTTTGCTATACACACAGGGAAGACAGCTCTCTGTAGGAGGCTGAGTGCTCCTAATTCCACCGGACTCTTCTGTCTTACTGAGACAATTCTGCCACAGCCTCCCACCTAAGTGCTCTGAGGTCTTCTGCCACCCTGAGAGTCCCTGGTTCACACAAACTTTCGGGAGGAGAGCTCCTCTCACTGGTCCTTCAACAGCAATTCCGGGAAGGACTCCGGTTGGCTGTGGAAAGCGCAAGACTATGCAGTTGGCCACCAGGGCCATCTTCCCATCCTCTAGAGTAAGGCAGGAGGTACCACCATGAGCTCGCCCTGTCGGAGAGGAGCCAGCTCCCCAGATGGCCAGGAGGAGGTTGGGAGAGCAAGCGAGCCGTGCCACCCCTCCTGGGGCTCTCAGCCAACTGCTTGTGCAGGCACATATGGTGCTGGCCACAGCTCTGACCCTGTCCAGCTATATGTTGTGTGATGGAGGAAGCTGATGCCCCAGCCAGTTCTCTGCCCAATGGGGCTGGGAGGTTCAGATGCAGGCACAGGAGGTAAACAGAGAGAGAGATGCACCGGACGTGGCTCTCTGGGGAAGTGGGAGCCTCCTGTGCCCTCAGTGCCACCCTTTCCCAGCACTTTCACTGTCTGTGAGTCCCCTGTCTGTCAGTCACCAGCTGAGTCACCAGGTGCCCTGGGGCTGGGGGGCTGCCTGCCAGAGGCCTGACTCACAGAGTGCAGCGGCTGACTGGTTTCTCCAGCCCCCACCCCTCCCTGTCACAACACGCCAGGCAAGGGACTGAGGGCCAGGGAGCACGCAGGCATCTCTACTGGGCGTCTCCTTTAGCAGCACAGACGCACAGGGCCTCTGTTCTGGGCAAGCTGGCTCCCGTACCAGGGCCCCAAACCACTACGAGGCCCTCCGCAGTGGTCTTCTTCCTGTCCCCAACCAAACGGGACCACATATATGCAGGCACGCTTGTGGCAATCAGAAGAGCTGAGGATCACACCCCAGCCCTGCTGAGTGCGTGCAGCACCACGCAGACCCTTGGCCGCCTTGGTCCCACAAGAAGATCAGAAAAGCTACACTCATTATTGTGCCATAGCTCAGACATTCTTCCCAACACCCTGCTTAGTCCCATCATGAACTCTAAATTGACATCTTATTTGGATAAGAACTCACGGACTTTCAAGATAAGGCAATAACAGGACAGCAGTGTATAGGGACATAGTCATCCAAACAACTCTGGGGGGTGAGACAGGAAGATCAACTGTTTGAGGACCCAGCCTGGGGAACTTAGCAGGACCCTGTCTCAAAATGAAATTTGAAAAACAGTCTGGAGTAGAGCTAGCTAGGTTCCCTAGCACGCATGAGGCTGTGGGTTCAATTCCCAGTACCAACAAGAAGGAGAGAAGTTAGCCAGGAGATAATAGGTCAGAGCTGGAGCCTCTGAGTGGGGGCTGAGAACAAAGGAGGCCACTTGCCAGGCACAAACAAGGGAGTGGCCATCGGCCCCCAAGTACGAGGCAGACATCAAATTGCCTTTCAGAAGACAGCCCTCGGTGCCAGCAGCGGGGTTGATGCTGAGGAAAGGTCACTTCCCGGTCCTCAACCCTCCCACACCCTGTCACGGCCCCACCCCACAACCAGTTCTCTTCAGTGCTGCTCTGGCTTCAGGCCAGCCCTGACCCCCAGGTCGTTTAGTTAAGCCTGCGTGCCTCGTCAGCTTCCCCCACCCTGCATTAGCACTGCCAGTTTGACCCCTCAGGACACACCTAACACTCATTCCTCCAGTTTGGGCCCACACATGCCCTGACTCCTCTATGGCTCACACCCACCTCCCTGCCTTCCAGGCACAGCTCCCAGCCGAGGAGCCCCAGGATCATCCCAGCCCCAGGGCCACCTGAGAGCCAGAGATGAAGCTACATGGTGGTCTTCTTCCGACTGTCTCAGAGCCCTCAGAGGATCCTGCTTTGTTCCTTCTAGAGCCGCTTCCCTCCCCACCCTTCAGCAGCACCCAGGCCCACCGAGTAGGCAGCCCACTCCCATCATCTACAGTCTGTGCTGAGCTGGGGCAGGCCCAGGTCTCCCTCCATGCCAGAACCTCCCCAGCTCCTTGGTCTGAGAGAGAACCCCAAGACAGCCTGTGGTGGAGGAATCTGACTTGCTGGCTGTGGGACCCTGAACAAGGTACTTAGCATATAGAGCCTCAGTTTCTTGGTCTGTACAAAAGGGCGATCAGGCTGGGACACACGAGAATGATGAATAAAAATAATCTTATTGTTTTACTATTGCAGACTTAAATGTAGAGAATACTGCCTCTTAACCTGTACAGACCTCTAGGCCTTTGAAAAGCTGTGGACGCGATGAACTCTTACCTCTGAGAAGGCACGTATGCAAAACTCCTAAGTGCAGTATTGAGATACAAAGACCTCCTGAAGCATGCCCAGATCTCAGACTTACGAACCTGCTCTACAAGTGCAGTCTGAAGTCAAGTTCAAGGCTTAGTCCAAGACCAGCGCCATGGTCACTCTGGGCCCACAGAAAAGTGAGGTTTCTGCTGCCTTGTTGGCCCGTCCAGGAGTGGTGCTCTTAGGTTTGTGCAAAGGGATAGAAGCGCCTGCGCAGCTTTGGTCTGACATTAATTGGAGCCTGGAGCTGGCAGCAGCTCTCCTAGCAGAGCCAGGGGGAGCCTGTGGGGTATGCAGCTCCCTCTCACTATGCCCGAGGACTGGAGTTTCCCTATAGGCTGCCTAACAGCCCACAGCATCCTTCACAGGTGCCTCCAGGCAGGAGATCTCCTCAGACACAGCTTTGTGCCACACTCCTTGCACCTCTTGCCCAGGACAAATTTTACATTTTTTTATTTTTTAAGCTTTGTATGTTTGAAATACAACAAACCTATGGAAAATTTCGTACTATGATAAATGTAAAGCTGGAGGGTATAGCTCAGTGGGAGAATGCTTGCCTAGCGTGCATGATATACTAGATTCAATCCTTAGTACTTATTATTACGGGCAACATGAGCAGGAACACCCAGCTGAACTGAGCTGGTGCAGTTCTGGGCGTTGAAGATCCACCTGAAGATTATCACCAACACAGCATAAAGGAGAACGGGAGCAGAAGACAGGTGCCAGCTATTTCCCAGGAGAAGCTCTGTTGCAGCTGGTTTCCGAGAGGGGAACTCGGCTGTTCTTGTCACAGAAGGAGGTGGGGGCTTGCTGTCATCAGGGATGGCTGCTATTTGCTTCCGTGGAGGGCTGGTCTTCATCTCCACTGTGAATGTCGTATCCTGGCTCCAGTATAGATTTCTTCAGCCTTTTAGTGCAGACACAGATGTACACGGGGCATTGTGGTGGGCTCCCAGCCCTTGATTGGCTCTTTCGGGTCTCCAGTGCATAGGTTCACATTCTACACTTTTCCTGCATTTGGCTTGTGTGTGAATGTTGTAACTTGTAAATGTTCTGTATTGATTCTGCTCTCCTGCAAATCACTGACTCTAGAAAAGTAACTAATACAACTCTGGAGGTGATGAAGTGTAGAAGGACTTAAAGCTGAATTTTGATCAGAATCATGTTTTTAAAGTAATCCCGCTAGCTTAGTCCTCTTCTCGGGAGACAGGAGCCCTCTGGAGGCCTGGAGTGAACCTCAGGTGTGAAACCTTATGGCAGCTACCTCTGGTGGAGTGAGCACCCCCAGGTCTTGCCAACCACTGACTTAGAAAGGTAACAAATACAGCACTGTAAAAAAACAAAACAAAAACAGACAATAAAAAGATACATGTAATAATATTAAAAACATTTATACAGCTGTTAGAAAAGTAAACTGAGGCACAATAAAAAAAATTGTTTTTTGAGACAGGGTCTCCCTTTGTAGTTCAGGCTGTCTTGAACTCACTGTGTAGCCCAGGCTGGCCTGGAACTCTCAGCGATCCTCCTACCTCAGCTTGCCATGTGCTGAGATTACAGGCATGTGCCACCACACTCAGCAGAATTTAAAGACTGTGTTTCCACAAACAACCATTCATGAATTGGGCAGCTCCAGACCAGAAGTGGTTTCTGGAGCTCCACAGAAGAAATCAGGGTGGAGAGGGGCTGGGCTTTTATAGGATACACAAGGAGGTAAAGCAAAGAAAACATGTAATTGGTCACGGTTATACTGCTGCCTTGTTTGGTTTATCCCATTATTAAATCTCCACTTACATAAGTTTGTTGGCTGCTTCTGATTGGAAGTTCTACTTTTCTTCAGTATAGGCATTTATAAGAAATAGCTCCAGTTAAGTTTTGCTTATGTTTGCAAACCAAGCAATTATGAGGCCTAACAGGCTATGTCTCCTTAAGGTTCCTCAGGCCTAGTCTCCATTTTAATTTAGTTTAACCACCACTCAGTATCATAAGGATCTAGACGAGGTTATTCCACCCATGAAGACCCTCATGGGAACTGTAGCTTTGGTTTTACAAACCAAAACTAATAATGCAGAAGAAAGTATACACCACGTCCAAGTGGAATTTATTTCAAGTGTGTAAGGTTAGTTCAGCATTCAAAAATAAGTCAATGTAATTCACCATTTCAATAAGCTAAAGAAAGAAAATTTGATCTTATGTTACTTTACATAGAAAGAACACTTTACAAACACCTCCACCCATTTGTGATTTTAAAAGTTCTCAGCCAGGAATCAGCTGCAAAATTCTGCCTCTCTGAGATCCAAAATAGAGACACCTACAAAATAATGACTTGGAGAAGAGATAGATAGATAGATAGATAGATAGATAGATAGATAGATAAATTGATCATTGGGAAACAGGAAGGAACTGACAAGAAGGTTTAGAAGCTGTAGAGAAATTGGAGAAATGGACCACAACGCAGAGAAAAGAATGAAACAATCTAGAAGCTTCCCTAGCTCACAGAAAGGGGAAGCTGCCTCTGCAGACAGGAAGTGACCACTCAGGGCCAGCAGCTCCAGAGAGAAATGCAGACCAGGCAGGCAGCATGGGCCCCAGAGAGGGAATCCAATGTGACACCTGACACCTTGCCGGAGAGTGCTTAATCGGGTGCCTTTTTGGGAAGAGGTTGATTATTTAAGTCCGAGACTCAGAGCAACTAAAAATTCCCAGTGTAACCCTCCCACAATGACTGGGTGAGAGACAGCCACGGGAAACAGCCTAGACAGAGAACCTGAGAAGTTTAAGATCCGGCAAGGAAGGACGCAGGCCTCCATGGTGAAAAGTGAGCCCAGCATGTGTTGCACTCAGAAATGGGTGGATCTGAGTGTATCAGCATTCATTAGCGGAACCCTTGCCCCGTTGCTTACATCCAGCACAGATTTGAGGTCTGACTGCCTTCCCCATCTACCAGCTTGAGCAAGGTCACACTTCAGATTGGATGGTTGCCACTGCCTGGGGTAAACAGAGGGAATGGGGGGGGTACCTCTGGGACAGGGGGCACCTCATAAACCCACAGGCCTTAAAGCTAAGCGAAGAAAATCATCACTTGCTGGATTCCAAAACTTTGGCTCCTGGAAAGAAACCACTCATTCAAAACTACAGAGAATTGTTTTTCTCTTTCTTCTTCCTTTCTTTTTTGGGGCCTGGAAATTTTTCCTTCCTTTTTCCCTCTTTTTTTCTTACTTTTTTCTTCTTTTTCTTTTTTATTCTCTAATTGTTTTCTTTTCTCTCCCTTTTTTTCGTTTATCTTTTTCTCTTTTGTTCTTTTCTGTTAATTTTATCTAATTCTATAAATACCCTTCTACTCTTTAACTGAATCCTTTGCCTCACTTTTCTCTCCTTTTCATCACCCATTGTTTACTTTTCCAAGTTTTTCTTTCATTCTCCTGTTCTCAACCTCCTATATCTTTACTAGTATAGCCATTAAGTTCTATTAATCTTTAGATAGTTAACTATGTTATTACTGTTGAATTAATTTATTTTGCTAGTAGATATAGTTGTAGCATTTCATAGATATTTACCATATGTCAATATCTGGTGTGTTTTAGTGTTTATTCTATAATAATTAGAAATCTTTTCTATGGTGAAGGGTGGTACATTGTTGATTCTTATGGCATATCAATATTCAGTTTGTCTTGGACTATACTATTGTTGCTGATTTACTTGCTATTGCTAGGGTCAGAGTTGTTGTTATTGATAGGTTTAACCTATATGCCAATATCCATATTACCTTTGTGTCTTTAACAATACTGTGGTCCATCCCCAAAGAACTGGCTGCTGGGCCAATTACACTGCATCTTCCCCTCTCAGATTAACAGAGGTGGTCAGATCTTGAGACAGAAGCAAAGGACTATAGTTAGGCACACACAAAATGCATCACTGAAAAGCAGACATGAACTGAAGAGACCTCCATACTAGCAAAATTTCTTCCCATTATAAGCACCTGCAAACCTCAGCACAAAAAAAGAAAGAAAGAAAGAAAGAAAGAAAGAAAGAAAGAAAGAAAGAAAGAAAGAAAGAAAAGAAAAGAAGGAAAGAAAGAAAGAGAAATATGAGAATACAGGGCAACAAAATGCCTCCCCAAACTCTGAAATCCCCCAAAGCTGATCGATAGGACATTGGGGGGAAGAAAGCAAAAGCCACACAGCCAAATTATTTGAAACAATAACAGAGATTCAAAAACAGATCAGTAAGGTGTTCAGCCAACTTACAAAAGATATAATTAAACAGATAATGAAGGTAATAAACAAATTGATCAGGGAGTTTACAGAATACACTAATAAAAAGCTAGCTGAGCTAAACAAAATTATATAAAACATGAATGATCAGTTTAGCAAAGAACTAGAGTTCATAAGAGTTCCAAAGAAATCAAAGAGATTAAAAATTATATTGAAAGTATTGGCAGCAGAAGCTACCACCATGATGACAGAGTGCAAGAATTAGAAGATAGGGCTGTTATCATAGATTGATTATTCATAAATTCCTTAAAAACATCAAGAGAATATGAAAAATGGACCCAACACCTGCTAGATCTGGCAAAGAAGACTATATCTAAGATTAATTGAAATAAGTGAAAAATTAGAAGAGAGCACAAATGGCATAAAAATCTGTTTGTAGAAATAATAGCAAAAAAAAAAAAACTTTCCAAAAATTGGGAAAAAAATTAAACATATAGGTAAGTGGAGCATATAGAACCCCAAATAGCCACAAGTAAAAGAGAAACTCTCCACTACACATTATAACCAAAATCCCAGAAGGCCAACATCAAAATCTGTTAGAGAAAAGCAACAATTCTCTTATAAAAGTAAGCCCATTGGAATTACAGCGGACTTCTCAATACAAACCTTATAAACCAGGAGAGCTGGGAGTGAAGTGTTTCAAGCCCTAAAAGAAAACAACTTCTAACCTAGACTTATACATCCTGCAAAACTATCTTTCAAAATTGATGGAGAAGCAAGATTATTTCCATGATAAAGATCACTCAAAGAAATTCATGACCACTGAACCAGCATTACAAAAATTTCTGAAGGTTATCTTAGAAAGAGACAATGGAGTCAGCAATGTAATACACCAGGCAGGGTGGGCAGTTAAGCAGAAAAGGGAAAAAAAGAAAAATCAGCAACAGGAAAATAATCCAGTGACAAGAAGAAGTCAGTATCTTTCAATAACTTTCAATGTGAATGGTCTCAATTCTACAATCAAAAGCACAGATTGGAAAAGTAGATCAAGAACCAAAACCCAACAATGTGCTGCATACATGAAACACGTTTAATCCAAAAAGAAATCCACAGATTAAAAATCAAGGTATGGAAAGCAATAGCTCATGCAATGAACACCCAGAAAAAAGCAGAATAGCTATCCTAATTTCAGATAAAGTAGAATTCAAGCCAATATTGATCAAAAGAGGAAAAAAGATCACTATGCGTTGGTTAAAGGAACAACTCAACAGGAAGTGATAACAATTATAAACATATATGCATCAAACACCAACATACCCAACTTCATAAAACAAACACTATTGGACATAAAAAAAAAATCCAATTAATACCAGCACATTTATGATGGGAGACCCCAATACCCCATTGTCACAAATAGACTGTCAAAAATAGACAGACCAACTGAACAAAAAAATTAAGAAGTATCACAGTTGAACCAAACCTTCAAACATACAGACTTAATATATATCCACAGAGTGTTCCACCCAGCAAATGTATACACATTCTCAGTAGCACATGGATGGAACTTTCTCCAAGATATACCACATGCTAGCCCATAAAGTATGCTTAAATAAGTACAAAATAACTGAAATCATACCATGCATATTATCAGATCATAGTGCAATGAAACTAGAAATCATTGGCAAAAGAAGCCACAGAAATTGTGCCTACACATGGAAATTAATACCCTCTTGAACAATCAATGGATCACAGAAGAAATTAGATAATTCCTGGAATCAAACAATAGCACCAGTACAACATACAAGAGCCTATGCAACAGAATGAAGGCAGTCCTAAGGGCAATACACAAGGGAAGTTTATAGCGGTGAATTCCCACATCAGAAAAATAGAAGTGAGCCCAAATAGATAACCTAATGATGCACCCCAAGGTCCTAGAAGGCAAGAACACTTCAAATCCAAACTACTACAAGGAAGGAAATTATAAAGATCAGAGCAGAAATTAATGAAATTGAGACTAAAAAAAATACAAAGAATCAGTGAGTTGAAGAGCTGCTTCTTTGAAAGAATAAAAAAAACTCACTGAGAAAGAAATTAGAGAAACAGTACTAGCCACAATAGCATCAAGAAAAATTAAATACTTAGGAATTAACCTAACCACGGAAATGAAAGATCTCTACACAAAAACTACAATACTCTGAAAAAGGAGAAATCAAACATGATTTCAGAGTATGGGAAGATACACCCTGTTCCTGGATAGGCAGATCCAATATACTCAAAAAGGCCATACTTCCAAAACTGACATACAAATATAACACAGTCCCAAAGAAAATACCAATAGTTTTCCTCACAGAACTAGAGAAAACAATCCACAATTCATATGGAAGCAGAAGAGACCTAGAATAGCAAAGGCAGTCCTGGGCAATAAAAGCAAAGCAGGAGGTATCACAATCCCAGACTTCAAGTTATACTACATTAGTTAAAAACAGAATGGTATTGGGGAAAAAAAAATCAAAGACATGTGGATCAATAAAACAGAATAGAGAGTGCAGAGTGCAAAAACAATTCCAGGCACATTTGGCAAAGGGGCCAAAATCTTAGAATGGAGGAAAGATACCATTTTTAATGAAAGATGCTGGGAAAATTGGCTATCCACATACTGAAGACTGACCTATGGAGCAAATGGATCAAAGATCTAAACGTTAAAACAGAAACACTTTAATCTGCTGGAAGATAAAACTCGTACAACCATTATGGAAATCAGTATGATGTTTCCTCAAAAAACTAAAACTAGAAATTACATTTGATCCAGCTATTCCCCATCTAGGTACAGTTCCAAAAGAGTTAAAGACATCATATTACAGTAATACATGCATACCCATGTTTATAGTAGTACAATTCACAATAGCTAAATCTTGGAAGTGACATATATGTCCATCAGTAAATGAACGGATTAAGAAAATGTGGTGTACATATACACAATTGAGTACTACTCTGCCATAGAGAAGGATAAACTTGAGTCATTTATTGGAAAATGGTTGTAATTTAAGACAATAATTTTAAGTGAAATAAATCAGACATACAAGCTTAAATATCACATGGTTTCTCTTATATGAGAAACCCAAAAATATAAAGAGCAAAATAAAAGACAGATAATAGGAAAAAGGGAGATAGATCTTTTGCAAATGAGAAAGAGACCAAGAGATGGAAGGAGGGGGAAGGGAGGGGAGGGCAAGCGGATAAGAGATATTAAGATGGGTTAGGTACATATTCCAGCTCCTCACAAGGAAAGTGATCACTTCTACAAACATGTATCAAAAAAATAAAAATTGAAAAAAATTGTCAGCCAGGAATGGAGGTGCATATCTGTAGTTTCATGAACTCAGAAAGTCTACAGTGGGAAGGTTGCTTAAGCCCAAGAGTTTGAGGCCACTCTGGGCAACATAGTGAGACCCTTTCTCAAGGAAGCAAAACAATAGAAAAATAACAAAACCTCAACAAATTACAAATACAGGGAACTACTTTAGTTTGATTTTTTAAAAAAGCATCTTTAAAATATAGCTTACAGCACATTTAATGGTGAAAACCCAAATACTTTTCCCTAAGATTGGGAAGAAAGTAAGTGGTGAATGTCCACTTCACCACTCACAATTAACATAGCATTGAAGTTTTAGTTACTGTAATAAAGCAAAAAAAAAAAAAAAAAAAAGGAAAGAAAGTAAAGTTCAGATTGGGAGAAAAAATAAAATTGTCCACATTCTCAGATAACATGGTTGTCTACATAGAAAATACCAAGGAATCGCATGCAAACCAAAACCTAATTATTCTAAGTCATTCTACTGAAGTTTCAGGCTATAAAATCAACACATAGAAATCAATTTCATTTCTATATTCTAGTAATAAACAATGAACATACAGAAACTGAAATTAAATATATTCAGCAGTAGGAACAATACATGAGAACTCCCTGTACTTTCTCAATTTTTCTGTAAACTTAAAATCGTGCCAAAAAATAAAGTCTATTAATTTAAAATACCACACAGAGGGCATTTAGAGTGCCTCCAAGATAAATGAAGTACTTAAACATATACTTTAAAAATATGTACACGATCTGCATGTACATGATCTAACTTATGATTAGAGAAATCAATTAAGACCTTAATAATTGGAATGGCATAGCATGTCCATGGACTTTAACATAGTAAAGACATCAGTTCCTCCTAAATTGATCCAAAGGTTTGATGCAACTAACAAAATATTCCAACAAAGATTTTTTTTCAATATGTACAAGTTTATTCTAAAGTTTATATGGAAAGCAACAGACCCTAGAATAGCTGAAATAATCTTTAAAAAGAAGAATGAAGTGGGAAAAATCATTCTACTTAATATTAAAGCTCACTACATAGAAACAATAATCAAGACAATGGGATATTAGTAAATGGATAGATACATTGATCAGTGAAAAATAAATGGTCCCAGAAATAAATCCAAGCAGATACAGATATTCCTCATTTAACAACCAAGTTCTGTTCCCATGACTAGGTCATTAAATGACTGGGTCACTAAATGAGGAACTGTATCTAGTATGTACATTACAATATTCAGAACAAAGAAATGGTCAAAGGAAACTCCAGCTCAATGATTTTGCTTTTATTTGCATAACTCTTACATGCAGTACTGTAATGTATAACAGAACACAAAGCTATAGTACTGTACAGTACCATCAGCAAAAGTTATAGTACTATATAAACAAGGTGTACTGTACAAAAAAAAAGACCCAAGATATTGAGGCTCCATAAACTAGATGCTCAGAACTGTACAAAAAAAAAAAAAGATGTGTCATAAGTTTGAGTACCCAGTCATAAGTCCAGTCATTAAACGGATAAGTCTTTAAATGAGGAATACTGCACCTGTATACTCAGCTGACTGACAGTGATGCAAAAGCAATGTAATGGAGGATAAATAGTCTTCTGTCAATTGGTGCTGAACAATATGATATCCATAGGCAAAAAAATAAGTAAATTAATTAAAAAGATGAAAAAGAAAGACCTTTGACCTAAGCCTTGCACCTTATTCAAAAATGGACCCAAAGTGAACCACAAAATTGATTATAAAATATTAAACTATAAAACTTATAGGGGAAAATTTCCAGGAGCTAATGCTAAGCAAAGTTCTTTGACTTGACATCAAAACCTCAAATATGAGGGAAACTGATAAGTAGGACCTAATAAAAATACAACTTTTGCTCTGTGAAAGGCCCTCTTAACAGTATGAGAAGAATAAATATTTGCAAGCCACATATGTAACAAAGAACTCATTTCTAGAATATATAAAGAACTCCCAATGTCTGGCAATAAAACAACAAACAAAAAAGTTGAATAATTCAATTAGACAATAAGAAAACTACCCTTATCCTCTGCTATAGTTTGGAATTTGAATGTCCCCAAAGGCCCATGTTTTAAAGGCTTGGTCTCCAGCCTGTGGTGCTGGGAGGAGGTGAAACCTTTAAAGGTGGGAACCTCAAATATGAAGTTAGGTCACTGAGCTGTGCCCCTGAAGGAGATGCTGGGACCCTAGCCCTCCTCTTCCTTTCTCTCTACTTCCTAGCCTCCTCCACCACACACTCCTGCCAAGCTCCACTGTGCTGCCACAGATCCAGAGCAATGAGGCCCTGTGACTGTGGGCTGAACCCTCTGAACCCATGAGCCAAAATAAACCTTTCCTCTTTTTAGTTGATTTTCTCAGGTATTTTGTCACAATAGTGAAAGCTATCTAACATATCATCCAAGATGGTTTACAGAGATCACATGAGCACAAGAAATGATGTTCTACATCGCTAGCCATTAGGGAAAAGCAAATTAAAATCATAATGAGATAACACTATGAAACTACGAGCAGAGCTAACACTAAAAATACAACAATATCAAATGCTGGTGAAGATCTAAAGAAACTGGATCTCTCATACATTGTTGGTGGGAATGGACAAAGGCACAGCCACTCTGGAAAATAGTTTGGTCGTTTCTTATACAATTAAACATGCAACTGCCATACCATCCAATAGTTACACTCTTAGACACTTATCCCAGAGAAATAAAAAAATGTCCACACAAAAATCTGTTCACAAATGTCCATAACAACCTTATTTTTAACAGCAGAAACTGTAAATGACTCAACGTTAAACAAACACTTTGGTGGAATACTATTTAACAGTGGAAACAAATATTGATGCACGTGACGACTTGGATGGCTCTTAATATGCCATTATGCTGTGTGGGTGAAACCAATTTCAAATCATTATACTCTGGGTGATTCCCCTTCTTAGTCCTGAAGGCTCCGTGAATATAAAGTGTGATAAAATCGCATTAAATTATATATATACATTGTACCTACATCGATTCCTGGTTTTGATGTTGTACTGCAATTTTGTAGGAAGTTGTTGGGGGAAACTGAGTGAAGAATACACAGAATCTCTCTTGCACTTTTTTAAACTTGTGAATCTATAATTATTTAATTATTTGAAAATAAGGAGAGAAAGAAAGGAGAGAGAAATGGGAGGGAGAGAGAGAGGAGAAGAGAAAAAGGGTGGGGAGCCAGTTCTTGGGAGACACAGTATCAGGTTTTCTTTTAGTTAGATGGTCTCTAGAGTGAATGGTTTGCAAGAGAGCAGATTTATACAGGACAATTACAAGTTACAACATTCACACACACAAGCCAAATGCAGGAAGAGTACAGAACATCTATCTATGCCCTGGAGACCTGAAAGATCCAATCAAGGGCTGGGAGCCCACGGCAATACCCTGTGTACATCCATGTCTGCACTAAAAAGCTGAAGAAATCTATACTGGAGCCAGGATACTCACAGCATGCTGTGATGCTCACAGCAAAGATGAAGACTAGAGCTCCCCCAAAGCAAACACCAGCCATCCCTGATGACAGCAAGGCCCTGAGCTCCTTCTGTGACAAAAACAGCCAAGTGCCCCTCTCGGAAACCAGCTGCAACAGAGCTTCTCCTGAGAAACAGCCGGCACCTATCTTCTGCTTAAATTCGCCTTCATGTTGTGTCAGCAACAATCCTCAGGTGGATCCTCTACACCCAGAACCTACCACCTCAGTACAGCTGGGTGTTCCTGCTCACGTGGACCACAATAATACGTCCACCACAGGTTTGTTTCAAAGGAGAAGTTTTCATCTTGGTAATACAAATAGCGTCATATGAAGAAGTAGCAACTTCCATTTAGAGCTTCCCCATCTTAAAATATCACTGAGTGCCCACCTTCCTCCTGGACTCTCCACACATGACTTTAATAGCCCTGGTCTCCCCTACATTGCTAGCTCTTTCCCTCCCACCTTAGCTGTGCTCTGAGGTAATTCTCAGTCCTACCTGTCCACTCCCACACTGCCAACCCACCTCTGCCTTATGTTGCAAATTATACACCACCTCTCCATCGCCCCACAAGTTGACCAATCAGAAGAAGTCATCTTTCTGGTCGGGGTGGGCATGTGATGAAAACTGGGCTAATCAAAGTCTTTGCAGGAGCTGGTTCTAGGGCCTCTGCAATTAGAGGCTCAGAGTGAGCCCTCAACACACACCCAACATGATGTGCTCCACAAAATATTTGAATCACGGGGACTCTAACCCGAGTCCTAGAGGACGAAGCTGTGAAAGGAAGGGTATGCCACACGCCAAGTCTACCCAGGGAAGGCAAGAAAGGCCTCAGGGGAGCATTCCAGACCCTGCATCCTCAGGTGGACCAGCACCTGGCCACAAGACTACTGCCAGACGAAGGACCTCCTGTGCCCCAAACAGCCTCCAGGGAAGAAGGATCTGCCTCCTCCTTTCTGGAGAGGGAGGGCACAAAACCACACTTCATGGAAGCCTTTCGGGGCTCCCCTGTCACTCACCTGCTGTGAAGGATAGGGGATCAGCTGAAGAGGGCCAAAGTCTTAGAGCACAGGGCACGGGGGATACGGTGGAGGATCCTCTTTGCAGAGAGAGGTCATGGATGGAGGGACTGGAAAAAGTGTCATGGGGGCAGCTACAGCTAGTTGACAAGGCCAGAGAAGGCCAAACCTTGGGCCAGAACAGCCTCTCCTGGGGAAAGAGAAGCTGGGCGAGAGATGGAAGATCTGAAGCAAAGTTCTGGCCTGCTACCTCCATCAAGTTTCTAAGTCACGGTCAGTGGCCAGAACCCCTACCAGGGGTTCTTGCCTCAACACTCCAAGGCAAGTCAAGTTTGTTCTTTTTGTTTCCAGCAATAGGCACACATAGTGTCTGTCCCTCCCTCTCTGTCCCTCTCTCCTGCTCTTCCTGTCCCTTCTCACCTGTTTGCCCCATTTCGCTTTCTCTCCTCTTCCTCCTCCTCCTCTTCTTCTTCCTCCTCTTCCTCCTCCTCCTTCTCTCCTTCTTCTTCTTCTCCCTCTGTCTCCCCTAGAAGCACATCAAGCTGAGCAGAGCTGGCTGAGCACTCTCTCTGCCTTTCCCTTGTCACCTCATTCTGCTGGCCCCAAGGCCCCACTTCTCCCTGCCTTGTCTCTGGCTCCCAGCCCCCTGCTGCCCTGGGCAGCCAGGCCCAGCCAAGGTCAGGCTGTTTTGGAAAAGTGCTGGGAGGTGGCAGAATGTGCGGTCTCCGAGTTCCCTCCAAACTGGCGCCCCAGTCCCTGGACAAACAGTGTCCGTGTTTGCTTGTCCACAGCGGCTTATGTTCTCCTTCCAGGCCGGGAGATCCCAAGGGCAGGAGGTTGGCTGAGGGTGGGCAGACAGGCAAGCAGGCAGACATCACTGGCCTGCTGGGTCCACTGGGGAGAGGTAGGGACAGACGGGCACTGACAGAGTCAGCCACCCACCCGCCCATCCTGCAACAGGATGACTCAGGGACCACGCTTCCTTCACCTCTGCTGGCCACACAGGCCATTCTGCCAGCAGAGGTGGGATTTACACTCTGGGAGCCACTGCCTTTCCCTGGAAGGTTCCCAGAGCTGCTGCCTCTCATGATGCTGACGCCGACCTGAGAGAGCACCGAGAATGGGAAAGGGCAGGGTGGGCCCCCGAACAGTATTATCCTCTCTCCACTTGTGTGTGGCCTTAGGAATGTCACTGCCACTCTATAATTCTGCTTTTATGGAAAGGGAAGGAATCCTCCAGTTCTCCCAGCCACTCATCCCAGGGACAGTAGAGGGTTAGGGTTAGGGTTAGGTCTTAGTGGGGACAGGGAAGGATGGGGCAGAAAGACAGCCCAAGGCAGGGACACTAGCAGTCGGGGCCTGCTGCACTTCCTGCCCGGTGGCCTCGTCAGATGTCTGGGTGGCTGGGCTCGTGACCCGGGTAAGGTGAGGTCTTGTGTGGCTGGGCCGAGGTGCTCTGAGCCGAGTTTGGGTCTGACTGACTGACTATATTGAAAAGAAATCTGCAGCTACAAAAGGCCTTTTCTCCTGCTGGCTCAGGGGTGGGCCTTCCCTGCCCGGGCCGTGACGAGGGCACAGCAGGGGCAGAGGCAGAGACATCGGCAGTCCTTCCTGTTCCTAGCATGCGGCTTGGTGGCGGGGCAGAAGGCGAGGGCAAGGCTCTGTCTCGCATCGACCCTATATCCCAAACCGCGGGTCTTCGGAACTGTGGCAGGCACTGCCAGCCTTGGCACTGGAGGCCCTCAGGCCTCTGTGAACAAGAGTCATGGCTGGCCAAAGACCACAAGGTTTCAGTCACCAAGAAGGCTCAAGGAATGTTACCACCTGTGTGCCTAACAGTGCACTGCCACTTAAACTGCCCATCCCGGGGCTCGAGGCTCTGAGAATTCCTGTAATACAAGAACCTGCCTAGCTTGATTTCATCTGTTTCCCTAACATAGTTGATCTTGGGCTTGCTTTGATCCTGCAGCACCTATGAGAAGTGCCAGCACGGGGTGCCGGACTGAAAGACTGGGGGATCCTGGACATCAGTGTCCTTGCTTAAGCAAGATGGGCTCCAAGGACAGATCCCCGAAGCTCTGGGTCCCCGCAGGGCAACCCATGTTGGCCACAGGGAAACTGACTCCTCCCAGGACCCTGCCATGGACTCCTTCGTGCCTCCACACAAAGAACAGGCAGCTGGCCTCTTAGGACAGACGTTCTAGACAAGGACATTAGTGGCCAGGGAGGCTCTTTTTAGAGAGGCTGGAAGGCAGAGAGAGGCGAAAGAGACAAGGGTGAGTCCCCACAGTTTATTATGGAAGCCTATAAAAGAGCCACACTGAGTATTTCCAAAATCACAAAATGCACAACATTCATTTTTTTAATATGTAACATGGAATATTATATACAGACTAGAACCACATGACAGCAAAAACACTCACACGGCACCAGTTTCATATCAAAACACACAAGTGCTTTCTCAATATTAAAACAACTGTGATAAAAACATATTAATATTTTGACCATGTTTACAATAGAGAAAAATTCATATTTTACTAAATAACAAATATTTAACAGCAAAAACTTTATACTAAATATCTATTTTGAATTATAACAAAAATAGTACTTATAATAGTTTATAAAGACAGACACAAAATTATAACATTTATGAAAAAAAGTTTTGTGTATAAAATAATATTATAGCGATTGGGCAGGATCAGGATGGTGCCCAGAACATAAACATCAGCGCCCAACATCGAAAGTGCTTCATTCTGCAAGCCCATGGCAGGAATTTTGTGGGGTTGTGTCTTCTTTACTGTCAAGTTACAATAGTTAGGAATGGTAAGTGAGAACACGTCACTCATCTAATGCTACCGCTATAAAACACACACACAAACACAGGACACAGAGACCCGGACACAGATCTACAGAGGAGAGACAGAGGCATGGCCCCAGTGGGACCCCACAGGCCAGTCAAGAGCTTTCCTCACTTCTCTTCTTGTTGCCTTTAGACCCAGCGAGGCAAATGATCCTTCCTTCCCCCCTCACAGGGATCCCCCTCTGCTTTTCCTTCTCTGTCCCCTCCCAGGCTGCCCCCCAGAAGACCGCTGAAGCTTCCTAGAATCGTCCAGCCTGCCGCCCCTCACCAGGGCCAGACTTCTGCACTCTTGGCTGTTCGGTCTGCAACAGCTGGTTCAGGGCAAATGGGATCAACTTGAGGAGATAGAACCTTCCACACACTGGGCTGTGTCTGTGGGCAACAGATTCTGGTGTGCTGTACAGCTATTCTGCAAGCTTTGATGAGTCTTTACACACTTGAGCCTGTCTTTCAGAACTGGGAAGAGGAATGGAGGGTTTTTGAGAGTTTTTAATTCCAAACACTTTTGCCAATAATTCCTGTTTCACACTTGCTGTTTAGTAGTGAAGAGTAGGCAACAAATGAAACATTTGGGAATAGGGGGTTACAGGACATTCTGCGGGGTGTGACTGTAAAGTCTGTACGTCACCCTTCAGGGAATGGAAAGTGGGTCTGTTGGGGGTTTACCCACTGGACACCATGGCGGAGGGACTGGGCTGCTCAGAGCGGTAGCTGGGGCATTCTTCTGTTTTTTGTTTTCTTGAAAAGAGGATTCATTGCTATTACAACATCAAAAACCAATAGAGAAACACGGAAAGCAAAGAAAAATCTGAAAACAGACAAAACTGCTTAGAGACTCACCAAAGGCCCCAAACCATTCCCAGGAGGTTTCCCAAACTGCCAACGCCAGTGGCAGGAGCTACTTCTCCTTCACTCAGTCATCCTGACTGGCCTGCCTGCAACCAAATCACTGCTGACAAACCTCACGTACCCTCCTCCTCTACTCGCCGCAGCTTCCCCAAGTCCCCAGACCACACCAGGCCTGAGTCTGGGCTGAGGAAGAACTGTCTCTACCTCACCCCCCCTTTGCCTTCACTTCCTCCCCACATCCCACAGCTGGGCTCAAGCACATAGTGGCATAGAGGTGGAAGGGACTTCAAGGACATCCTTCCAAGGGCTAAGGGAAAAGAGCAAGGTTAGGAAAGGAAGACGGAGGCCCTTGAGCCCCATCAGAAGAGAGAACCCGTATCCTTCTCCATACTCACTAGTGGAGCAGGGGCACTGGGGTGAAGCGTAGCCAAGCTGGAAATTGCGGCAGCCCCCAAATCCCCATGATCAGGGCTTCTGACAGGACAGGGAGGAAGCAATGGGCCCCTTTCCCATCTCCAGCAGGGGACAACAGGCAGAGACACTGAACTGTAGTCAGGCAGTGAGGCTCTGAGGTTAAATCAAATAATCTGTCTGGAGCCTGGGGTGGGGCTGGTCAGCCCTCTGCTGAGGGGGCTGGGCTTGACCAGAGACCCTTTCCTCTTCACTCCCAGAAGTCCTGCAGGGGGACAGCTGAGACAGAGACTAGGGGATGCAGATGTTTGTTCAGGCCTCAGCGTGGCCGATAGCAGTGAGGCGCAGGTTCCCATGAGCCCAGGACCGTGGTTGGATATGTATAGCAGGGAAAGGCCTGGCTCAGTGGAGTCCCATGTTGGGGAAAGGTAGGGATGTCAGTGCACCTGCCCAGGGCCACCAGGGAGTATGCTGGGGAACAGGCCTGAGGCTCCTGTGCCCCATGATCAGAGGAGAGAACAAGTAGCAGCAATAGATAATTTCAAATGTCCAAACTGGCAGGGCCGGGCAGAGGTGCTCTCCAGGCTGTGGCCGCCCCTGCCCCAACTGGGCTGAATAGTGATGGGTGGTGACCTAGGATACTGCTCTTCAGCAGCCACAGCGCCAGGGGCACTGTCTGAGCAGTGGCAGGAGGGGCTGGGGAGCTGAAGAAAGTGCCAAGGTTGAGGGGCCTCATCCCTCCCTCCCCCAACATAACCACCAGACTGCCAACTAAAAGACAAGGGAGGGAAGGGCCTGGGTCAGAAGGTCACAAGCACACACTCAGGCAACAGCCCACTGACACATAACACTGGAACGGCATGCAGGGCCCCGCCAGGCCTTTCCCAAGAGCTAAGCCGGTGGGAAGTGGGGAGATGCCGGAGAGAGCAGGAGCCAGGAGGGGAGCCCCATTCCCCAGAAAGGATGGGGCTCTTTTGGTGTTGGGTAGGGTTTGCCAAGAAGGGGGACCAGAGTAGGGCAAGCATGGGGGCCACTGGCCCTCCCTGGTTCAGCCCCCTCCCACACACAGGTTTCTACCTCCACCACCCCCATTCCCTCTGTGGGCTGGCTGAGGCCGAGCACCACTACTAAACGGTGGCACTCAGCATGGCCTCGGTCTCTGGCAGAATCTTGTTCTGGTTGGAGTCCAGGCCGAAGAACTTGACACTGAGGCCATCCACGGGGTGCAGGACAGGGACTAAGGTGATGCGGGGGAAGGTCCGGGAGGCCAGCTCAAAGCGGCTAGTGCTGGCCAGCTCCACTGCCAGCACTTTCAGGAAGATCTTGGCCAGGTGCTTGCCCAGGCAGGTCCGGACACCACCACCAAATGGGAGGTAATGGAAGCGGCCATCCTTGTCCTCACTTCGTGCCTGACTGAAGCGGTCAGGGTCGAACACGTTCACGTCTTTGAACACTGGTGCCGTGTCATGGGTATCCCGGATGCTGTACATGACACTCCAGCCTTTGGGGATCTGGAAACCCTGGAGCAGGATGGGGGCCGGGGAGTGGAGTGGTTAGAGTGCTGTCCACCTGCCTGCCTCTTCCCAGAGACACCCCAGGGGTTCCCTAGGCCTGGCCAGCCTCCCCACCCATCATGCTAGTCCAGGCTTCTATTCATGTAGGTCACACGTGGCACCCAGACTGGCTTCATCCCACTCTGCATCCGGGACTGCATCTCTCCCCGAGGACTGAAAGCTCCCCGAAGTCAAGCATTGTCTCCCCACCGGATGGGGTTGCCCCACAAGATCCTGCCCGTAGGTCGTCCCGAAGCCCAGGCAGCACCCCAGGGCCCCTCAGCCCCAGCCCCATGGGGCCTGGCCTCACATCAAGCTCGAAGGTCTGCAACACAGTGCGGTAGCCACCAGAAACGGGTGTGAAAAGGCGCATGACCTCCTTGATGACGCAGTCCAGGTAGCGCAGCCCGCCAAGTGTGTCCAGGCGCAGGGTGCCCTCGCAGGGGCAGCCCCCACTGTGCAGGATGCCCTGGGTCCGCAGCTCCTCCCGCAGCTTCTCCAGCACAGCTGGGTGCTTCAGCAGCTGCATGATGAGCGAGGTGCTGGCGCTGGCCGTGGTGGCATAGGCTGCAAAGATCAGCTCCAGGGTCCCATCCTGCAGCAGCATGGAGAGGAGGCACTGTTGGCAATCTGGAGCCAGCCAAATACGACAGCCCTGTCCTGCCAGTGTCCCCGAGGTCATCTGCTAAGCCCTTCCTGCTTCTTGCTGCCAGTTCTGCTTCCCTGAGCTTGAAATACTGAAGCCTCGGGCCCACCATGGGCACAGGGGTCACAGCCAGTCCCTTGCCGGGCAAGAAACACACCACAAGGCAGAAGTACTAGCCTGCTGGTTCCTCAGGGTAGGGTTGCTTCTCACTCACTGCAAGCTTCTGGGCCAGCTGCAGCAGGCCTGGTCAGTGCAGGGAGCTCACAGAAGAAAAAGGACAATCCCAGGAGCTGGGCTCTGTGTGTGTGTGTGTGTGTGTGTGTGTGTGTGTGTGTGTAGTAGATAACTGGACCTGAACCGTGGCTTTTCCAGTCCCTGTCCTGGCTCCTTCCTCCCTCCCCAGGAGAAGGACCTCTGTTAGGTGGTCAGAGGGACAGGTGGGGTCTGGAGGCAGCCTGGAACCATAGCCATGCAGAGGTGGGAAGAGACTGCAGTGAGACAGCTGAAGGGAGATGGTCCAGCGGACTTGGAGGCCTCTCTGGGGTTCTTAGGGAGTAGGACATTGGACCATGGGTCTCCAAGGAAAGGATCCAGCAGGTCACTCCTTTCCAAGCGCTGCATTATACAGACATGGACCCTGGGCCCAGAGGGTGGATGGAGAGGCCTGGGTCCCTTACTTGCCATGGCACCAAAACTTCTTGTGAAATGGGAAAGTCATTCTAACCTCTTCCTGGCTTTCCAGGAAAAAAAAAGCCGGAGTTGGAAAAAGGGCAAAGCAAAAGCCATGGGATGAGGCGTCGCCAGCATCTGTAGGTGCCCAGCAAGTGAGTGAGCAGCACCTTCATGTGGGTTAACGAGGAGCCCCTCCTCAGGTGGAGCAGCCCCCCAGGCAGGGCAGCGGAAAGATGTGCCTGGGAACTGAGGTGGGCAGCCCAGGTGACCACAGCACAGCTAGGCTTAGGCAGGGGGGACACAAGACAGCTTGAAGTCACTTGGAGTGGGTGGGGTGGAGCCCAAATTAGGTCCTTGCAATGTGCCCTGGGGCTGGGGCTGGCTTCTAGCAAATGGCTTCCCCACTGGGCCTGCTTTTCCTTAGGTAGTGAATCTGGAGGACTAGGGGTTCAAGACAGGAAGGAGTCAACAGGCCATTGACTCTGAGGCTGTTCAGAGGTGCACAGACAGTTTTTAGTATCTTCACAAAAACAGTAGACGTGACCTTCCGCAGGATCAGATGCATGGTGGCCAGCCACCGTCAGGACCCGCTCACCCCATGACTGGGCTCTACACATCCTTCACCACAGAGGCGAGGACATGGCTCTCCTGGGTCCAGCACCCTCCAGCCCAGGTACGGCGACAGCCATCGCTGCTCAGAAGCACGCGCAGGGGCAGACTAGGATGGGCAGAAATGGCTGGGCACTTTTCCACCCAGGAGAAGCCCCTACCTTCAGCTCCTGCATGGTCATCTCCTTCCCATGCTCTTTGCTGCTCTCGATGAGGATGTCCAGTGCGTCCGAGTAGTCCTTGCCCTGCGTGCACTGCAGCTTCTCCCTGATGGCCTTTTCCAGCCCCTTCTGCAAGGTCTGCCGAGCCTGAATGCCCTGCAGGGAGAAGGGGCCAGTAGCCATGGGAAAGGCGGGGCTCCCATCTGAGCTCAGGGCTACCAGAGGCCCAGGGCTGCTCCAGCCCACACTCCCACTGACACCTCTCCCCGCCCCACCCATCTACTGTGTGCCCAGCGTCCCAGTGGTCAGCACCCCCTCCCCCAGGATGCCTTCCAGGCCCTGGGTGCTCACCCGCCGGTAGCCACTGAAGGGCAAGTCGACAGGCAGGGAGAAAACATTCTCCACAAATTGCTGGAAGACCTCAAATAGGTGCCCAAGGTCCTCCTCGGGGATACTGAAGCCCAGCAGCACCCGGATGGCCATGCGGAAGGTGAGTTTCTGCGCCTCTTGGTACACATTGATGGCCTCTGGCTGGCTACTCCAGGCACGCAGGGTGTCCTGGATCACCAGCTGGATCTTGGGCAGGTAGCTCTCCAGGGCCTCATGGCTGAAGATTTTGGAGAAGATCTGGAGGGCAGAAAAATAGGCTGAGTTTGGTTCCTAAATTGATGCAGACTCCGCTGTGCCCAGGTGAGATACAGAGCCCATGAACACAACCAGGACACTTCCATTCTTACTCCCTCCCACTGAGCACCCAGAGGCCTCCAGACACAGCCCCCTGTAGGGTCCCCTCCTCTGAACCCCATTCTACTCTGTGTCTGGTGGGAAGGCAGGGAAGGCCAAGATTAGATAGAACACAGCTCATAAGCATTCTTATTAGAAGCTGGGGCCTTCCACGTAACTCACAGGGGAACCTGAACTGTCATCGACAATGGCACAGCCTTGGGCCCTGTACAGTCCAGCTGCCAAAAAGTCTGGGAGGCTGTGGCTATCCCAACCTGCTCAGGGCACAACAGGGCAGAGTGGGGCAGGAGCATGGAAGCTGCTCTTCCTGTTGCAGTGGCCTGTGACTGGATTCCCAGGCACTGGGCCAGAAGTTCGCAGGAGAGGTGGGACACAGGCGTGTGCCAGGACAGGGGAGAGTGGGAAAACAGTGAGGGGCTCTCCTTCCTCAGTGATGAGAGGGCAAGAGTAACCTAAGGCTAGATGGCAAGCAGGACTTCCTGGGAACCAAAACTGTTCTCACACCCCGTGAAACAACCACTGGGCATAGATACTGAGAGTCTATTAACAGCTGTGCCGTTAAAATGTCTTTGGTGTGGCCGGGTCTGGAGGCAAGGGGATGGAGGCAATAACTTTCCACCCTAAAAGATCACAAATACCAACAGAAGCCCTTTAACTCCTTGCATCTTCCAGGACCACCCTAAGTAGCCAAGGAGTCCCCGTGCCCACCTCCCCTGCCTCGTGCCCTCCTGATTGACTGGACGGCCCCTCCCCCCAGGTCCTGCACATGTTTTTCATGCCGCTGCCCTCAGTGCACAGGAGAAGGAGGATGGCAGTTTATTTACTGACAGCCTGTGGGTCTCCCTTCTAACCAGCAAACCCCCTCTCCCCCTGGCCCGGAGCAGAAGGGGGTACCCTCACAACTGGAGCCAAGGGAAAGGTCATCTGGGAAGGTGGAGAGGGATGGGGCAGTGCACAGGAAAGAGCCCCCATCCGCCACATGCAAACCACACACACGCGCCTGCCCTCCCCACCTGCCCCCCAAACACAACCACCGCACAAACTGTAAATGTGAGAATTTCCCCTGCAGTCAGCTCGAGGAGGAAAAGGTAACATTTTCCTGGCCTGGGCCCTGCATGGCTAATGGGAGGGCTGGTTTGCAGAAATAACAGTGCTGGCCCTTCAGTGGCCCAGCCAGCGCGCACAATAGCACTTTCATTCCGAAATTCCCAGTGGGCAGAGGGAGGGGGCGGGGGGTAGCCAGGGGCAGAGAGACCCGCACTGTTCAGGACCGCTCCTGCTACAAAGGGACAGCTGAAAGGTAGAAGGATGATAGGAGGTCACCTAGGTCAGCTCGGGCCTAGACGGGTGATTCACACCTTGCCCAGTTTCGAGGGCTCCCGGGAATCGCCGTGGGGTTAGGGAGTGATGGTTAAAGGCAGAGTTGTGTGCTTCAGCTTTTCACTCTGGTGTCCTCAGGATTGCAGGCTTAGCCGTTGGTCAAGGGGTTGGAGCAGGCCCCGGGGCTGGAGTAGGCCCTGCTCCCAGAGCTCAGAACTGGCAACTGAGGTCCTTACAAAACAGCAAAGAGGCCATGGGGTAAGCAGAAAGTGGTACACAGAGCCGAGCAGACTCACCAGAGAAGACAAGGAGGCAGGACGATGGTGCTGTGACCAGCGCAGTCCGTGGCGAGGCTATCAGTGGGAAAGAAGGCTGCCCCGGCCCAGGGCTGGCCAGCCCACACGCACTAGCAGCATGTCATGGAGAGTACAAAGGCGGGTGTGGGTTGGGTACGAAGATGAGCATGTGGAAGGGGGAAGGACAGAGACCGTACTCATCAGGACTAACCAAAGTCAAAACTAGCTGGGCTCTAGGATGAGGGAACCTCCTCTCAGAAACCTCAGCTGTGACCAAGTTAAACTTATTATGTGACCAAAGCTAGCTCACCAACCCTGAGCCTCAGTTTCCTTATCTGTAAAAAGGTGAGGCTGAATCAAGAGACCTCTTAGGCTCCTCGCAATCCACAGAGCACCTAAACTTTTCCCTATAACCTACTTGTTCTTGGTAGAAGCTAATCGCTTCCAAGCAGCCCAGAGTCCAGCAATACTCAAGCCACCTGGAGAAGTGCCTGCAAGGTCCCACTCTCGTGCCTCCACAGTACCCTGAGGAGTGGCCAAACAGGACTACTGACAAGCACTGCCTGCCCCATAGGTTACATTCCTTGCGCCCTCTAGCGATAGTCAGCTGAATCACTCTTCTGGCTTCACAGCCCAAGAGAGCAGGGACAGGAAGACAGAGGACTGAAGTGGACTTAAGACGGGCCAGACTTCAAGGCAGGGATCCACACTTGGCCCCCAGGTGAGAAGGGGTCACGAGCTAGACTTGCAGTCTGCCGCCACCCTACACCAGCCAGGACTTGAAAGGAGAATTGAAGCCAGGACCAGGGCTCTTGTCTGGACCCTCATCTGACTAGCCAAGTGACAAGTTAGCAGGTGTCTACCCCTCTGGGGCTCAGTTTCTCCACTGGTTTCATGAGGGCTACAGCTAGATGTTCTAAGGTCCTTTTCCACCCACCTGTCCCCTGATTCTCCTCAGAGTCCTCCTCAGGAGAAGAATACTCAAATGAGAAGCCAAGATAAGGCAAGTGTCAGGCAGTCCAGCAATGGTCAAGCTTAGCTCACAGGTCACCAAGTCCACGCCCCTGCCTCTGGCCCAGCTGGTCAGTAAGCATCAAGGCCTCCCAGGCACTGGGAAGACTCCAAGGCTTCATCCCTGGGCCTGTGCCCACAGTTAACAACGTGGGCACTTCCCAAACTGGGGCAGCCCAGAAACCACCACCCACCACAAAGGACAGGCGGAGGCGGAGATGCTGGCCAGGGCAGAGGGAGGCTTGGGCTGTGCTGGGGAGGGCTGGGTCTGAGGCTGCTGCCTCCTGCAAAGGTCAGGACTCGGGCACACTGGGAAGACGCCCGGGAGCAGCTCAGTGTGAAGAGAGGAAAGGTTCCGGCCCCTAGAGCTCACTGCCCTGACCACAGTCTTCACAGGAGCCAGGGCTGCTTGATTTCCCTCTGGGGCTTCCCTGGGAATTCCCAAAAGCGAGCCAAGAATGCCGGACAAAGGTCAATGGGAACCAGCCCAGGGCCAGGAGAAGACCTTCAGGGGGAACCACAGGTATGGACTTTGCACCAAAGCTGTTGTGGGGGTAGGGTGGGCGCGGGGGTGTAGAGTCTGTGGGCCTGTGAACTACCCCATCCCAGTGTGCCTGCAGGCGCAAGAGCAGGAAGATAATCCTCAGATAATCCCCCAACCCCTACTGGTTTCCCCAACAACAGAAGTTCAAGAGCCCCTTATTCTTTCTCTCCCTCCCTAACCAAAGCTGATTCTAACGCAAGGGTCTCGGGTACTGCCCAGGGCTGTCAAGGCTGAAATTCCCTACAATTGTCCCTACAATGCCCCACACACACATCAGCCAGGCCTCCTCACCCCTCCCACCTCCCTGCCAGTGGCCCTGGGAGAGGGATTGCTCTGTAAACTCTCACGGTCCAATATGGCCTGATTACTACCACTCCCCAACCCCCATCTACTGTCAGCTGTGAATGGGTGGACAAAATGGATGGGCAGCCACAGGAGTGGGCAGAGCCAGTGAGAGAGCCCACTGCCCAGCCGGCCAGTGACTCAGACTGGGAGGAATGGAAATGGCTGCCCAGGAGGGGTGGGGACCTGGGCAGGCCACCCAGCCAAGCCACCGGAGCCTCAGCATGCAGAGTGGAAAGAATAACAGAAGGCAGGCAGCCGCTGAGGCAGCCGTCCACACAGGGTGACGCCAAGGTGTGTACTTTATACTAAGTAAGGAGGGGGACAAAAGGACGTCATCCTCCAGGCTTCCTGCATTTCCACTGGGCCTTGGCTTCACCCTGGGCCATTCCCCACTGAGTGCCTCAGGTGGGGTGAGGCTGGCCCAGACATCCCCCTCCCCAACATGTGCACATTCCTTCCCTGCATTTGGGGGAACAGAGTGCCTGTCCCCCATTTGACTCCAGCTCTGATCGTTAACCCCATTGCTCTAACTCTTCCACACACACAAGCAAAGCATGTGGTGGCAGAGGAGTGGCAGCACTTGCAAATACCTGCTGAGCTCCTAATGAGGAAAAATTTGTCCACTTGCTCTTACCCTCTTTCAGCCATAAGGCAACCCCCTTGGAAAGCCGAGGTTCAGAAGGGGAAGGGCCCTCCCAAGATCACAGTACAGACACAACTAGTCATACCCAGCAGTATCCCTGAAGCCCCTCCCTCCCAGCACTCCAAACCCCAAGGAGCTGCTCTCTACCAGCCATGGCAGGCTCTGAATTTGAGTCCTGAAAGGGATCCGCCTCCCTGGCTCAATTGATTCTAAGGGTGAGGCCAGCTCTTCGGGCTGATCTGGATTGTTCTCAGCATTTCTCAGGCCCCTAGAGTCTCTTCCTTTGAGCCTGAGGAGCCCAGGATGGATACAGCGTTTGGCACAGGGTGCTCAGGGCTGGTGCAGACCCCAGCCAAGCCTCCCTACTCCCTGCCAAGGCCACGCGTGTCTTCCAAGGTTGGGAGAGTGAACAAACACTTCAATCAGCACCACAGCCTTGTACCCTCCCCACCCTAGAAGAAAGACACAAAAAGGAGGAAGGTGGCCCCCATACCCAGCCTGCCCACCCTCCCACTACCTGGCATAAAGGCATGAAGAGGGAGGCACCCACTCCCAGACACTCTGGCGCTGACCATGAGCTTCCTCCCCCACTGACCTTCAGAGAGATCCCTTCCTGCCTCTCATCCTCTCAGCAGCAGGTGCTTGTGCTACAGTAACTTTTGGGCGAAGGACTTTAGCTGGCAGAACAAAGGCTCTGTGCCTACGCCAGGATGTGGAGCACCGCGTTCTCGGTAGCTGGGCTGCTTGGTCATGTAACACCTTCCCATCTAATCATGCTGGAGTTTCTGCTTTAAGCTGAGTCTGGACGTGGCTGTGCAAGCAGTGGCTGTGCTTTGGTGCCTAGAGCCCAGTGCGGGCTGGCCTCCCCCAGGACCTACCAACGCGGGCTCCTGACTCTGTTGGGACCCCCTCCTGGCCCTTCCAACCCAACATAAATCCCAGGTCGCGCTGGCTTTCTGAGGAGAGCACACTGGCCTCAGCATGATCTGTCCCCTCCCCAAAGGCCAGCTCAGTGAGAGACAGAAGGTGGCTTCTGTCTCTGCACCTCCAAAACCTGGTCCCTCACCTCAGCTTCAGGCACAGACAGCCCTGTAAGCAGTGTCCTGGGTAAAAAGAACAAGAACACTGCTACTAGGTCTCCCCGCCCCACGAGGGTATCTAGGGCCACTGCGGGCGTACTGAAACTGCTAGTCTCTTGGTGCCCACATCCAGCTCTATCTGCACAGAAAACCAGAAAGTAGCCAATCCTGCTTTGTGAGACTGGGCACTGGAGGCTTCCAGAACCACCCCCAACTCCTTCCCCTTCTCCCATCTTCCCAACCAGATTCCATCACCTTTCTAGGGCAACACTCCTGCCTCCCTACACACTCCATCAGAGAGGCACCACGGCCTCCTTCCCAGCCCAGGCAGGAGGGAGTCTGAGGCCCTGGCTTCCACAGGTGACGCTGTTAGACTGGGCAAGACTTTCTGGACTTTCTCCATGGCAACCCCACCCCTGCTGGCCCTAGACCACCAGGGCAGCCAGGGCAAACACCTGGAGTGCAGTGATGGCAGTGAGGAGCTCCCTCCCTTCACATCTGGTCAGACCTCCCAGAGAAGGGGTGGGCCATCAGCCCCAATGGAAACAGTGACGTTTCTAGTTCCCTGCCAGCCTGGGCCCCAGCACACCTGGGCCCCACTTCCTGCACGTACATCCTAACTGGGCCGGGCCCTAGCTCAGCAGCCCACTCTTCACCCAGGCCCCTGACTGCAGCGCAGGCTGAATAAGGTAGTATGAGTGGTACCTGGGAGCCTGCACCCTGGCCACATGGTGCCCTCCAGGCTGTGGGTCCAAAAGACCAGGCAATTTCTCCAGAACAACAAAGATATTCAGAAACATGGCCCCAGAGTATTCTCTTCTTATCCTTCCCACATGTTCTACCTCTTGAGAGCAAGGATGGAGTTTCCTCCTTCTCTGAACTTAAACCAAGGCCTTCTATATAGTTCAGGAAACAGGATTATGGATCATCAAGTAGGGAGAGCTGAGGGAAAAGATTCTTTTGTTTGACTAACTCCCCATATGCCTCACAAACATGCTGCACAACAAACATAAAATTAGCACACACAGAGGGCCCCGCGTGGGGTTCTCAAGCCTCTGTCCAGGTGAACTGGCTTCTGGAGATGCTACACCCCCGAGGAGCTATAGTACCAGGTGCTCAGGACAGGGAGCCTGTGGATCCTTCACCATAGTCCTCAGTTTCTGGCCCCCCCCCAATTCTTCTCTCTTCCTGCCCTAGGTACTCCTCCAGCACTATTCATCTGCGGTACCCTTCCTTGTCCCCTCACCTCCAATTTGTCAATCCAGGTAAAAACTTCGGCCTTTCCAGACCAGTCCTCCTCACCTGACACCTGACTGCCTGAGGCTAAGTGAGGCAGGGGGTGGGATAGCAAGGCAAGAGTCTCCCACCCTAAATCCTGCTGCACCCCTAGGGTTTCACACTCTGGTCCTGGCCAAGTGGCCTTCTTCTTCTCAGCACCCAAGTGTGCAGGACCAAGTAGGACTCTACTTGCGTTGCAGACTCCGGCCAGCCTTTACTGCTTAGCCTGGTCCCCTTCTGTGTCAAAGCCTCTGTAAGGGGGAAATGAGGAAGCAGTCATACCATTTGGCATTTGGCACTGAGTTCTTGATTCTCAGTTCTCTCCTCATTCTTTTGAATGGGTTTTTGGTGGAGTCCCAGAGACCAAAGAGAAAATCACTGTCCACGTCTCAAAATCCCTTGTTTCTAAACCTACAGGCCCCTCCTAGCACTTGCCAGAACACCTTCCCCCATTTGTGCCCAAGCTGCTTTAACTGCTTCCAGCTCTGAGTGAGGCAGAGAGGAGAGACGCCTTTGGGAGCCCCTTTCCAGTTCTTAAACATGTGCTTTCTCAGGGGACACGCAAACCAGACTCTTCCCTTTGATTTCTTCTTTTGTCTGCCTCGGAGAATTACCCTTCACAGGCGTTTGGAGAACATCAAGTACTACGAGACGCATCCGCGAGTGCATCCGCGAGTACAGCACAATTCCCTACTTTCACCGAGAACACCTCGCGCAGACTTCTGACGGAGGGGCTGCCCCATGCCCCCCCCCGCGCCCTCCCCCGGCCCGCGCAACCCCTCTGGGAGCAGAGAGGCCGCTGCTTCCTTCTCTATAGGTTCCAAACCTGGGTGAGTCCTCTGACCCAGTGGAAAAACGGAGTGGGGGAACCGTGCAGCCTCCCTTCTGGCGGCTTCAAGCCGGCAGGTCGGCACCCCGCCCGCCAGCAGGCTCAGCTTTCGGGTTACTGCAGTTCAAACAGCACGTGCCGCCCGCGCTGGGAGCCGGAGCTGCGGCGGCCTCAGCGCCGGAGGGGGCAGGGAAGCAAGCTCTGAGCGCCGGCTCCCCTCTTCCGCACCTCTTCCAGTCGCTCGGGAAATCCACAGGATAAACACCCACTTTCTCTTCCTCTTTAAGGGGTGAATTGCGCTTTGATCCTCCGCCCGCCCGCGCCTCGGCTGCTCGCCACCCCTTGCTCTGCCCCACTGTCCAGTCGGTGCGTACAGGTACCTCTCCAAGGCAAGGCTCGCCAATCCTTGTCCACACGGTGCCCCCACTCCCCCGGCACGTGCCTGCGTTGCCCTCAAAGCAACCTGTAGCTGAAGGGCCAGCTCAGCTTTTAGAATGATTAGTCCTCGGAATTCCCCCCGAAGAAATGTGGCTAAAAGGGGACCCTGGGCCAACAGTCCTGCCCTGAGCCCTTCTCTTTCCAGTTCTGTGGAGCTCTGTGAGGATCAGAATTGGACAAGCTTTGCCCAACCAGTCCCAAAAAGGTCCCATCGGGCCTAGGAGTGCCCTCCGCGCAGACGGCCAGCAAAAAGGGGGACCCGGAGGAGGCCTCTGCAGGCCCTGGGTCTGGGCTGGCAGCCGTCCAGGCAAGGAAACGTGGTCCTCGCGGATGGTGCACAAACAGCACAGATTTAAGTGAGGATGTTCCCCTAGCTCCTTGAACTCCTGACCCCGAGAGAAGTGCTGAAGCAAAGGCTCAGTGCTCTTACCTTGCGCTTGTTGCGGTGGATGTCGCCGATGGAGTTGGCCACCGAGTTGGGACCCAGCAGCATGCGCGTGCTGCGCGGCCACTCGGTGCTCACGAGATGGTGCTCGCCCATGAGGATCTTGCGCACGTTCTCCGCGCCGGTCACTCGGATCAGCGGCCGGCCGAGCAAGTGTGTCTTGAACACGTTGCCATACTTCTCCCTTCGCGACGACTGGAAGCCGGAGCCCTGCGGGAGCCACACGAGAGATCTCTCTCAGGGCTCCTGGAGGCTCTGCCAGGCCGGGGCGGCGGCCCCACCCTGGCACCAGTCATCTCCCACTCCCGCCCCCAGCACGCGCAGACCCACACGCAGGTTTTATTTTTCATAGCGTGCACAAGGACTGGGAAGTAGGGCCTAGAGGATAATAAATAGTGCGAGGAGGCGGGAGGCCCAGGGGCACCCCAGGGAGACTGTTTTTAGTAATGACTTTCGGGAGGGAAAAGGTATCCCGGACGGCTGGACCTGAAGTTAAGGCCTCCGCCTCCACCAGCCCCCCGCCCCTCGCCGCGCGTACTCAGGAGCCTTTCGGAATAAATATTTCCAGGCTCCTGGCCACGGGCTGGCGAGACCCCGCGGGGTGGCCGCAGGCCAAAGATTATTTATAGCGGTGAGCCGTCCGTGCCCGGAGGCAGTCACTAGAATTGGGGGTTGGCGTTTCCTCCGTCTCCGGTGTGGCCCGCGCAGGGACCTGGCGGCCCTCGGAGGGCTCTGCAGGGTGGGGTCATGGGCCGAGAGCCGAGATTTTCCTAAAGCATTTGGCCCTGGAAATAACTGAGACGGACTTTCGTCGCCGCCTTGGAGTTTGGAACCCGAGCGCGGTGGCGGAAGGCGCTTCCTGCTGGGCTGGGTGGGACCGGGCGGGGCGACCCGCGCAGGTAACCGGATCCCGGCGGCGACGGCGGCGGCGGCGGCGGCTCGCGCCCAGGATCGCGGGGCCCGGCCTGGACCCAGAGCTCGCACGAGCTGGCGGAGAGAGCGGCGCGCGGGCACCGGAAACCGAGGGGACCTCGGAGGGGTGGCGGCAGGGGCGTCTCGCTCACCTTTGACGTCGGCACTCGCCACCCCAGCCCAAGTTAACCCTTCTCCTGCAGGTGAGAAAGGCGGGGCGCCACCTGTCCAGCCTCCCCTCTAGACGCCAACAGACGTGCGCACTCTGCCTCCAGACCCACCCGCCAGGTCTTGCAGCCCCCGAGGGGACAACGCGGCTCGCCCTTTCCCGGGTTTGGGCCCCCTCCTCATTTTCCTTTCTTGCACGGAAAACGGTTCTCCAGCTAGATGTGTACACACCCCAGCCCTGCGAAAAGTGACTCTGCAGAACCCGGACTCCTAATCACTTTTCCACATGCGCCTCCGGCCTCGGCGCGCGACAGGGAACGAGCCGGGAGCTCCCGAGCCTCCAAGAGGGGGGCCAGGCCGCGGGGAACGCCGCCCTACTGCTGGGCTGGAGAGCCAGGAGGAGCTCCCTGCACCGCGACGCCGTCCTAGACGGTGTCTACCCCTTTAAGAAAAACCCAGGCGGAGGTAGGGTGCGAAGGAGGGGGGTGAGGAGCGGGGTTCCCTTCTTCAGTCTGCTAAACTCTGTCCTTCGCTCCGTCTGACTCTCCCATCTCTCCTCTCCTTCTTTTCCTTTTTTTCTTTTCTTTAGACACAAAAGTTGGGTTGTGAATTTTCCGAGGTCGCCGCCGCCTCGCCCCCAGCCCCCCGCCTCTGATCTACCTAACTATAATTAAAGTGCGTTTTTTGTGGCATTAATAAAGAGTTATTTGTCCGCCGTTTCCACGGTCTTCACAAAGAAGACTTTCATAGGGGCAGCCGCTCGGGCCGCGAGTCCAATTTATACAAAAATGTTGTATTTTTAGCCCTGGGCTCTGTTTAGATGGCGCTCGATGGAAACGGAGAGCCCTTGGAGGTCCCCCCGTAAAATCTGATAAATGATTCCGAAAAAAATAACGCTGGGATTCAGAGGGATCCCATTAACCCTTTCAGCACTCTCAACACGCAAGCCCCAAATGCACCCCTCACCCCCCCGCGGGATCTAGGGCCCTGGCCTGATGGGTAGGCTCGGTCTCTTCCCCAACTTGTGTGCAGGTTGCACGCAGACCCCCAGAGGCCACTGTGGGGTGGGGGTGGGGGTCAAGAGGACAAGGGGGGCAGAGAAAGGTCAGGAAACGAGATGGGGGAGGGCAGGCCGTGAGTGGATTCGTCAGATGGGCTCTAAAAAGGCGGAGCCGTTCCTTATGTGAGTTATTTTATTTTCTAAATTCTCGGTCAAAAGCCTAGACCACCGCCGAAGTTAACCCTCTGTGTCAAGGAGAGGTTCTGAGAATTTCTTTGTGAGGGATAGCCCAACTGGTTGAAGTGAACCCCACCTCTTTGGACGAACACCCTCAAAAAGACCGACTCTGCAACAGGGAAAGCCCACAGTATAGAGTAACCTCGCACCCCCCCCCACCCGGCTGGCTGTCACTTGGCCCAGGGCGGGGCAGGGAGGGTGTGTGCGCGCTCGCGGGGATTGCACGCGTCTGTTAATTTCAAACCAAGCTTTCACACCTTTAAGCCCACAGGTCCCCACGCTCACCTTTCCTGTGCCGAGATAGTCTGTTTCAGGATATGCAGGCTTCCCCTAACGCCCATCACCACCCAATGGACAAACGTATACACTCATATACCCAAACTCAAAAACACCTCCAGAGGTTACTCCAGAGGTGTGCCCCCGTCAAGGGGGAAAAAAAAAATCCTGCTGTGTATCAAATTGCAAAAGCGACTGTCTAGTATTTGACGAGGTTAACTCCAGGTTAATCTCCCCATTACTTACCTGGGTCTGGTTCTCGACGCGCCCCGCCCCCATGATCACCGGCAGAGTGGGATTGTTTGGCGTCTAACAACACACACAGACACTCCCTATGGATCTGCCGCACACCTCTCCCAAGTTTCTTTCTCCTGCTAAACTGTCCCTACCCAATAAGTAAATAGACCCTTTTCCCCGAAAGCTGAGAGTCCTCGGGTCTCAGGCCTCTCATTTTCCTTGGGTTACCTTCCTCCTCTCCCACCACAAAACACACAGACACTCGGAAGGACCATGGACCAGGGCTGTTTTACCTGGCGCAGCGGGCTACACGGCAGAGATACAGCCCCGGTCTTAAAGGGGCAATTCAAGTTGCCATTGACCTCACTCCTCCTCTCCGGACTTAGTTTTTGGGTCCCAGCGACACCGTTAAAGCCCAGGACGCTGAGAGCGAATGCGGCCTGGAGCGCAAAGAGCAGGCGAAAGCAGCTCAGAACCCGACGCTCCTTCGGTCTCTCGAGCAGCGCAAGGATCCCCCAGGGGTTTCTGCGCACCCCTGCTGGTTCGTCAGGCACGTGTTTGGGAGCCCTATCCGGTACAAGAACCCCATTTACCGGCTCTCTCAACTGGCGCACTGGGCGCCAGTGTTCTCCGAGCCACGCTGCAGGCGGGCAGGAGAAACCCAGGCGGCGCCCGCACAGCGAGGGAAGGGGCGGGGCGGGGACGAGCGCCTTCGAGCTCCCGGCGTCCCCTGGCCGGCCCTCGGCTAGGTCTGCCGGGCGCTCGCAGCTAGCGGTCCCGGGAGAGCGGCAGAGCGAGCGCGCCCTTACCTGTAGCAGCCAGTGGCCGGTCTCTCCGATGAGCGGGAAGCCCATGGAGCCCTTCGGAATGGGCAGCTTGCAGCTCTTGTCGCGGGTAGCAGCCCAGCGCAGCTGCCACAGCTGCTGCGACACAGCCAGCAGCAGCGTCACGGACACCAGGCACGCGGCGAGGGTGGCTAGCGCCGACACCAGCTCCAAGCCCTCAAAGAGCATGTTGGCGGCCGCTCGGGGGATTGGCTGTGCCGGCCGCGGCGGGGGAGGGGAGGGCCGACCGGAGCGGCGGGGGAGGGGAGGCTGGGGCCGGGGGTCCCGGCACCTCTAGCCGAAACAGAAAAAGGACGAAGTGGCCGAGGGCAGGGCAGTAAAGGCTGCGAGGGAAGAGAAGAAGGGGGATGCCTAAAAGAAGAGAGAGGAGACACAAGGCGACTCAAGGTGTAACTTTGTTTGTTTGTTTGTTTGTTCCTTTATAGCGGGCCCAGGGACTGCTCAAGGGTCAGTGAGATGAAGCCGCGAGTCAAGCTGTTAGGTTTGCTCTCCCCGCAACCATCACACGTGGAAAACTTTGGAAAACTTTGTCCAGCAGGAGCCTCTCTCTCGTAAGCCCTTTCCCCTGCACGGGAAAGAAAAAAAAAAGAAAAGAAAAGAAGAAGGGGAACAGAGAGCTAGAGGAGAGAAAATGCGGTCGGTTTGTCAGAAGTATTCCCCCAAAATTCCTAGATAGAACAAAATCTGAATCCCAAAATTCCAATGATCCCAAAAACTTTGGGGGTCCAGGGAGAAGGCTCTCCAACTGAAGCGGGTGGAGAGGTGGAGAGGCCCGAGCCCAGCGTCCTTGGGCTTCCCGGGCAGCGCGCCCAAGCCCCGGAGCCGCTGCGGCACCCAGAGGCGGGCGCGGCGGGTGCGGCGGTGAGGTGGGGACCGCGGCCCGAGCGCGGGTCCGGAGCCGGCAGACCGCGGCCGGGACTGGACGCAGCCGGCGACAGAGCCCCGGGCGGGCGCTGGGGCGGCGGCGGCAGCGGCGGCGGCGGCGGCGGCGGCGGCAGCGGTGGCGGCGGACGGGAGGGGTGAGGCGGGGTGGGGTTGGGGGGAGGAGGTGGAAAACCGGAGCTGGGCTATTGTATCAATTAAGAAAAGGCAGTCGGTCCCGGGACGCAGTCTCGGCTCTGGAGTTGCTGCTGGGGGAAGAACAGGAAAAAAAGAAAAGGCAAAAGGAATGAAAGAGGGGGAAAAAAACAGGAGGCCGAAGGCAGGATTTCAGGGCTGGTGGTTTTAAAAGCGTCTCTCAATGTGCATTGGAGCCCTAAGCAAGACGATGCGTGTGTTTATATAGAGGCGGGAGGCTGCGCCGTGGGCGCTCCGCCAGCAGCCCCCCCACCCCCACCTCGCGGCGCGCGCACAAAGCTGGAGGCGTGGTGAGAGGCCCGGCCCGCGGCCGGAGCGTGTGAGCGCCCGCCGGCCTCCCGCCCCGCCCCGCCGCCCGCCGCCCGCCGCCCGCCGCCCGCTGCCCGCCCAGAACCCACTTGTAGCAGCCCCAGAATCAAACTAAGTTCACCTTTCGCCTCCTCTTCCTTCTCGCTGGCGTTGCGCTGTGCTGGGCACCTACAGACGGACGAGATGAGACACGCGCGCGCGCGCGCGCACACACACACACACACACACTCACACACACACACACACACACAAGCGGTGCGCACTCGCTTAGTGCCCGCTTGGCTGCTAGGCTACTTCCTTCCCACTTCTCCTCCCTCCCGTGTCCCGGGCCCCCTCCTCCCGCTTCAGGCAGTCCCTCGTGCGTCGTAGTCCCCGCACCGCAGCTCCTGGCCAGACTACGCGCTCGACTGGGGGCGCCAGGACGAGTGTCTAGAGTCTGGACCGGTGTCTAGAGTCCGCGCTCCCATCCCGCAGGATCCCGCAGGACCTTTCCTCCTGGGACTCATGATTTGCCCCTTCCAATACCCTCTATATCAGGTCCGTATCCCTGGTCCCCACATCCCCACACCAAGATTCCCCTTTGCTCAAGTCTCTTACCCAAAGAACCTTGGAGGTGTCCCTGCCCCCGCGCGCGTCCCGGGCTGCGGACACTACAGCTCTCCTCTCGACACCTCCCAGAGCCCCCGCCCCATTTTGTAGTCCTTGTTTACTGAGGCAGGATCGAAGGAACCTCAGTAGTGGTGCGGTCCAGTATCCTGAGCTGGGGACAAGCGCGCGGCAGCCCCCGCACCCAGAGGCGGGAGGAGTCGGGGACAAACGTTCATTGATAAAAATGAGTGAATAAATACGCTGGGTGAGCGCAGCTACCTTCTCAGCGCCCGCCGAAGAGGGTCAAGTAGGCGTGCCTGTGTGAGGTGTGCGTGTGGCCCGGGGCCGCACCTGCGTGTCCGCCCTGCGCCAGGCCGACGTGGGTTGCAGCGAGGTTGTGCGTCTGCAGGTTTATGCTCTCTCTGAAGCTGTATGTGTGTCTGTACATCTATGCATCTGTCTGTCATCTGGCCTCTTCTCCTGAGAGCCCGTGATGGAGCTATGCACACCAACCCCAACATCTGTCTAGCTCTCCCTCCTGCGTGCGTCCTGTTAATCCCAGCACCCGTGTCTCTGTCGTTCACTCTCACACTCGCGGAGCAAAAGACTAGACATCCCACCTTTAGTTTAGGGTGCTGTGCATGTAAACGAAATTAGACTTCCCTTTAACTCCTCCTCTGCACCCAATATGGGTTCTGCTTTACAGTTCACTAGATGAGAATGTGCGTGAGCGTCTGAGATGCGCCCATATGTGTTGGCCCTCTCCGGATGAGCGCTTGCGAGGTTGAGGCGGCCCGGGGAGTTGGGCTGTTGGTGCTAGCTGCTAGCGCTGGGTCGTCTCGGCGCTCACTCTCTGCCTTGGAACCCCACCTGGTGGACAGTTATAGTACTACAGATTCAGGGGCAAGCAATTCCCACTCCTCCTTCCCCAATTGCCTTTCCAGTGGGAGATCAGCTCCAGAGGATCTGCTTGTCGGCTCCCGAAGTCCTCCCGCCTCAGGCCCTCAGGGTCCCTCATCCCCACGGCGCTGGGGCTCGGATTCTCGCGAAGTCCCTGTCAGGACCTCCGTGGCCCCAGAGATAGAGAGCGGGAGAGCGTCCTCCACAGGACGGCCAAATCTGGACTAGGCGACTGGGCAACAGGAGCAGTGAGGCCAGAGCTACCTCTTTCTCCATCCGGAGGAATGAAACAAGTCAGCTGAGACCGGAGGAGCTTCCTGAAGCCCTGTCTCGAACAGCTAAAAATCTACCAGATTCCCAGCACTGCCCCAAAGTGGCGACAGGGGCAGGAGGAATCCACCGTGGAGACAGCCATCACTGAACAGAGGGACAGGAACACAGCCACACAGGGATGCGAACAGATTCCCAGGCAGATCCTGAGCTCACACAAAGGCACAAACACATCGAGGACTCCACAGTCAGAAAACACCTGCTTCCAGCCACCAACCCGAGTCCCCAGGAGGTGTCTGCTGTATGGGCGTCAGGGCCCCACACATTCCAATTGTCCCCCCTTACTTCCTGGGATGGCTTTTGTACCCTTTTGTTCTACGCTGCCTTGTCTCCTTCCCTGTCCAGGTGTAGGGTGGGATTTGGCAGAGGGAATGGGAAAGAAATTCGGAGTCGTCCCTACTGCTTAGCTGCCAAGTAGGGTCTGGGCAATGTCCACAGGGACATGCAGTCCCACAGTAAGGGTTGCTGGATTTCCTAATTAGAACCATCTCCCTGCTCGAAAAGGAAAGCCACGGTACTCTGTAAGACTTCTGGAGGTGAGAGCAAATGCTGGACCTGTGGAGCAGGCTTGCTAAGAGGACAGATAGCATGAGGAAGACCAGCAACTATCTTTGCCAGTCAGGTGCCATCAAAAGACATTCTTCTGTCACCCTCAGGACTGAGGCTGGCCCCAGATTGAGCCTTGATCCAGACCTTAGCCTGAAACATAACTCCATTCTAAAATAGACCCTCGAGCCAAATCCCAGGCTGACCTGTAATCCTGGTCACAGATTGGATCCTGTTGCTGACCCTAGACAACCATCACTCAGGCCTGCATTCGGCCAGAGAGTGTGTCTGGTCCCTCATGGACTGTCCCCAAGTATGAGGCTGTGGGAACAGGAATGGACTCTAGATCAGAATATTTCTCTTGTTTTGGCCTGAAAATGATCTGTCTGTTCTACAGTGAGTATCTCCCTCAGGCTGGCTGTAACTAATATCACAGGAACTCCCAGGCTCTTCCTCCCCACACCCCTCTCCATGGCCCAGGGCGTACCCCAGGTTTTCAGCTTTTGTCTGCAGTTCTGTGAAGCCTGCAGCCCTTCAGGCACTTTGAAATCAGTGAAAGCAGACCGGGAGATCAGTCAGAGGATGTTGGTTCAATCTTAGTTCTGCCTAGGTGAAATTCACAATGTTTGGCAGGGCGGCCTGGGAGAATAGGAGGGCAGATCCTGGGCCCTCTTGGAATAAGCAGACAATGAATGGGCAAAGCACAGTCCTCCAAAAGTGCCTGTGAGCAGGAGCAGGTCTACCTAAAGCCCTGCTCTTCCCCAAGGCGTGAAACTGCCCAGGAGTGTTGTCTGTCCTCTATTTGCGATATGCATAGGAATGAGGACATTGCCTCTCTCAAGTCTCTCTTATGTGTCATTTTGAGTAGTCAACAATCTCTTCTCCAGCTATTATTTGGTTTCATCTCCACATAGTGCTGTAATGCAACGCTGTTCTTAGGTATCAGATTTATATATTTCTTCTTGTATTGGTAAGAACACTGGAGACGGCCCTACCTCAGCAGCCCCATTGTTTTGTCCTGTTCTCTCTCCCACATCCCTGTGAGCCTTGAGATCCAGGCCCACACGGCAGTTCCCCCTTTGTTTAGCGTCCTGCTTCTGATGACTCAAGCCCACAACAGAGGGAGTTGTCAGCTTACACTCAGTTTTGATAGTTTCGGTCCTGAATTTTTTCAGGATGGACGTCTATTCATTTTCTTTTCTTAATTCCTCTCATTCCTCCAATCTGAGCCCAACAGAAAGGGGGAAGCCCGGTACAAAGGTGGGTAGCTCCCTAAAGGTTCAGAGAGCGACAGCACCAGGCAGCGATGGGCAGAAGGCAGAGCTGTGTATGCAGGAGCTGACAGTCTCTCTAGCCGAGACACCAAGCTTAGGATTCCGCCCCAGAGTTCTCACTGCTCTTAGCTCTATTCTACCTCACAGGTAGAAGCCCTCAGAAAACTCGGCTCGCTTTTCCCCACCCTCCCAAGTGCCTCTGGCTGGTCCCATTCCACTCTACAATCCCTTGGTACCCTTCCTGTCAGGCAGCACCTATTGCCAGCGGAAGTCCTGGGCCGGCAGATCCTGCTCGCAGCCTTCTGAGCCAGAGCAGAAACTGTACTTTAGCAGATCAGAAAGGCTCCCTTGACCCTGAATGGCAGCTGGTGGCCCCAGATATTCACCCCAGGCCCGTTTGCCTGTCCTTCTCCCACTCAGTGCCCTCCCTCCAGATCAGGCACCACAAGGTTGGCAGTACCCCCCAGTGCCCAGTCCTCAAGGACAGCTTGGAGGACATTCCCTGATCGTGTCCTGGCTATTCCAAGAGGGGCTGGACCCCTGCTGTCCAGGCCGGATGGGAGGGGTGCGGCAATACAGCATAGCCTGGCTTGCCTTGGAAGTCACCACAATGCCACAGATTCTGCCTTTCGGGAGTCCTCAGGGGCTACACTCTTTCTCAACCACCACCACTCCCTGCAGTTTTACAGTCTGAGGCTGTTTAGAGAATTTACTGGCCCCTTCGAAACCACCATCTGCCAGAAACCCACCCCACCCGCCCACCTCTTTGGTGATACTGGTCTGCTCTTTACAATGCTACTAAATCCAAAGCTGGATCCCAGATTATGCATTTATTTCTAAAAGGTTTCCTTTTTTTTTTTTTTTTGGCCCTTCGTGAGACTTGCTCCCACCCCAACCCCAAGTATCTTCTGATTGATTTCATTTTGTTCTCAGATAACAACCCCTGTTCAAACAGCTCTCCCTGACTGAGCCAGATGCAGGCATGGCCTGAGTCCTCACTCCCAGCCCCTGAGAGACATCCACCGATCGACTAGGAGACAGCCCCTCACCCACTCCTCTGCAGCCCTCTGGGAAGGGGGCCCTTGGGAAAGAACTTTGCTGCTTTCTCCTGAGCCTGAATATGGAGCAAGTATCACCTCATACCTCCTATCAGATGTCTCAGCTTCTGACACTTGCCCCAGAAGGAGTTTTTTTTTTTTAAAGGAGTGGAAATCTCCTCATCCTCCCCTGTCAAAGCCCCCGTACCCCATCTTCCTCCTCCAACCCCATTCCCAACCCAGCCCAAAGCAATCCAAAAGCAGACTTGCCGGTGGAAGGTAGGAGGAACGCAGCTGACAGCTGTGTCCAAATCGGCCCTGCTTGGAAAAGAGTAGTCTGCGGGCTAGCGATGGGACACTGGCAGTGCCCAAGCTGGCTGTGGCTGGCAGGGACACTGCCGCAGCGATGGCGTTCTCTCAGGCCCAGGGAGCCAAGAGCCCTTTATAGCCTGAAACCTGCCCTGGCACCGCCCACTGGGCGGTTGCTAGTAGGGCCTGCAACTAGGGGAGTCACTAGGAGCTGGGAGGCTATCCGTCCCGGGACCTCGAGGCCAGGCCCCAAGGCACAAGGGTCTGGGATTCAGCTGCTTTCCACCCCAGGCAACTCCAGGTCCTGGTATTTGTGTGAGACTCGTGTGTCTGTGTGTGTGTGTGTGTGTGCGCGCGCGCGCGCGCGTGTGCGTGCGTCTGTGCTTAAACGTCTATTCAAAGACCTCAGATCTCTTTCCCTCATCCTCTTTCTCTGGCAGTAACAGTTTTTGAAAGGATGGTGAGAGCAGTGTGTTTCTGCTCAGTTTATCAAATTACACTCAGTGACAAAGGACTGAAGTGCATTTTCATGAAGGCTTGACAATTGGGATTCAGGAAGAAAAAAGAAAGGGACGATAGAAAACCCAGAGCTTTTGTGGAAGGTAAAACACCAATGTGAAAGGCGCAGGGATGTGGCTGGGTGGCCACAAGTAAATTCGCCTTCGTGTTGCTCGGTGTTAAAAACTGCTTCCCCCACCCTTCACCCGAGCTGCAAAAATCCCACGGATCCCAGAAATTGCCAGGTTGTTGATTTTTAAAAGGAACACTGTTCATTTTCACACAGACTGAATCAGACAAGGAGTGCAGCCTCCTCCCTCCTGGACTCTCAGGGTCCCCCGGGTGCCCCTCCAAGTCCTGCATGGCGAGAAAGCCTCTGTAGAGAGGCCACTTACAGAGGTACAGGGCCTCTGTCCCCCCCATGCAGCCTGTCCAGCAGGCTTCTCCCAAGGGGCACAGATAGGACAGGAATGCGGTGAACTTCTTCCCGCCAGTTGAAGTTCTGTCCTACACCCAAACATGGAGGATTGCTAGATGAAGGACAGACTAGTGGGGCAGATTTGGGCCTGAAAGAGCGTACATGGGGGCACTGGACTGCTTGTCTCGGAGACTTCCTTTCTTTGGGGACAGAGGTGAGGGCAGCAATCTAAGTCACTGGCCTCAGATACAAAGAACACGCTCAGGAGGAAAAGTATCTTCTCATCCAGAGTTTGGAGATAATAACTAGAGACAAGTCCACCCTGCCTTCCCATTCCC
Source organism: Hystrix cristata (assembly GCA_004026905.1). NCBI lineage: Eukaryota > Metazoa > Chordata > Mammalia > Rodentia > Hystricidae > Hystrix > Hystrix cristata. The sequence continues at coordinate 53,761 of PVJO010000551.1, forward strand.
CACCGACTTTTATGCAGAAGACCCTGACAGGCAAGCCCCCTGACTGATTAGCAGCCTTGCCCAGAGCTAACCTGAGAATCTAACTGGTAGGGATGCATACCCCACATTCAAAGTGCTACCAGGTCAATTCCTCTTGCCCTTGGCTTTGACTCCTGCAAACTCCCTCCCAGGAGGAGATGAAGAGGTAGAGCCCAGAGGCCCACATGAGCATCCTCCACTCTTCCTGTCATACCACACCCCCGCTCCAAGGTCACCCATGTTCCAGATACTTTAGCTAGTTTCCTCTCCAGACACTGGTGTGGTGATCAAAGAGGAACAATTCCTGATGACCAGCATTGACCCAGCATATACCTGTGATCCCTCCAGGATTTAATCTGGTCCCCTCTCTGCAGGCCCCAAGAGGTTCCTGGGAGAACTCCAGCCCCTCTAACACATTCTCTCCACCAGCATCCCCCTACAGCTCCATACTTCATCTTCAGCTCAGCTACAGTATATGTTCCCTGGTCCCCTTGCCCCTGCAAGAAGACCATCACTTCAAAATCCCTTTTATCTGGAAAATCTGGAGCACCTCGGATTAAATCCTCCCTTATTGGTTTCACTCATTCCTCACTGTCCTGCTGTTCCAAAACTATTCATTCTTTATACTCGCGAACAGGCAGTGTGGCTTAGGAGTCTCTGGAGTTATTTAGACTGAGGCTCAAAATCTGCCCCAACACCTGCTGATCCGAGCAATATACTCACCTGCCTGGACTGCAGGTGCTTCTCAAGTTGGAGAATGGAGGGGAAGAGCTGAGTAGGGAGGCACAACGAGAGACTATGGTGATAACTCAGGTAACAATATGCTAATGGTAACAATAATGATAGCAACAACAAATTAATAATAGCCAACACTTGTTCAGCTCTTGCCTATGTGCCTGACACTTCACTAAACACTTCACATGTGTGATTCAACACCCTCCCCAAGTTACTCCAACTGGACTTTGTGGGTTAAATGCAATCTCCTCTAGAATTCAAAGCCATGGAATCTAGAGTCTAATCTGAGTCTGGAATCTAGCATACGAAAGACTAAACCACACTTGAACAGTAAGGATGGAGCAAGGTGCACAGATTTCCGTAGTTGAGTTGCAAACAAAAGGTGGTCGTATATGGCAACTGTGGTTGGGGATGGGGTTCCAGCTGGGGACTGGATGGATACACCATGATGAAATAGCCTACACCAGGGAACTCAGGAGAAGGATGAGCTTGAGGGCCAAAATGATGAGTTTGGTTTGGGTCATGGTAGGTTTTAGGTGGTTTAGGCAGCTCTCTGATGGCTCTTGACTATGTAGGGTCTGGAGGGTGGTAGACAGATCTGGGCTGGAGAGAGAGATAGACAACATCTGCATTCAGATGTTAATGGAGACACTGGAGTGGAGAGGCCTGCATGGAAAGAAGCAGGCCCAGGATACAGCCCCAAAGAATACTCGGATTGAGCTACAGTGGTGGAGAGTCGGGAAAGGACCTCTTTCTTTGCCCCAGACACATGTCCTAGTCAAACCTTGAGACTGATTGTCCCTTGTGTTTGTTTGCCCTCAGCACTTAGAGTCCAAAGGTTCTTAAGGGACTCAAAGAGGTTAGCAATCTCAACCCCTTCCCAATCTGGGGACCCCCGCCCCCCCACACACACACATAGACACACAAACAGGGAGACACAGAGAGAGAGACAGAAGGAGAGAGAGAGAGAAAGGTGGACACAGAGCTTCCCGACCTATGGACTCCCACTGGTAAGAGTCTTTATTCAGCCGCCTTTTTAGGGTTTGATGCCGCCACCCCATATTTATACACAAAGCCATCCACTCTGCTGAGGCTTTTCTCTGCATTATTCTGTGGCACGAACACCTCTGTGGGTATGGGTCTCATCTGCCTGCATACTGAAGCTGGCTCAGGCTGTGTTTCTTTCATCACGGTGGCAGTCCGAGCCCTGTGGCCTCCAGCGGGCTGGGTGTGTCTGGGGAACACAGCCTGACCCAGAGCCTTCCGTTCTACACTCAGGCTGAGCCAGCAAGGGAGCCTGAGCCAGCACAGAGCATGAGGACCCAGTGAGGTCAAAGAAGGACCAAACCCTAATAGATGGAGCAGTCGCACGTAAACCCCATGTGGGAATGGAGAAGGCATGGGAAGAAACCCAGGCAAGGACTGGCAAGAAATGGAAGCCCCATCTCACCCACTGGGTAAGCGCCCCTGCGTTAGAGAAGGAGGAGGAGTCAGGGTTAGCGGCTGGAGGCTCAGGCCTGAGGAAAGGCAGGGAGAGGAGGAAGGCAGGCGGTGGCTGGGGTGTTTCAGCACCATGATCTGATCAAATGCATACCCCGGGATTCTTAGAAGTTGTGACCAACTCTGGGAACTGTGTCCTGGTCCTGGCAGGGACTCTGCTCCAAAAAGCTCCACCTCAGACTCCTGGGGCTGAAGATGCCATCTGAAAAGAGACAGCATATTGCCATTAAGGCACGTGAAGAAGGGAAAGGTCACAATGCTCCTTTACTGGGTAGATGCACATTCCTATTTTCACACGTGCCCTCAGATTTTCCCATCTTCTTGTCTCTGCCCATGCTACACATGTCCAGACTTCCTCTCTATTTTTTTTTATTTTATTTTAATGGTACATTTTAGATATGCATAGTGGTAACATTCATCATAGGGAATTTGTACCTGTACATGATACATCTTGCTGCTGCTTTTTTTCCCATTCCCCTCCCCTCCTCTCCCTTCAACCCCTCTTCCCTCCTTATTTACGAAAGCTTTGTTTCCATTTTTGATCTTCTATTCTTTTTTTCTTCTTCTCTTTATCTAGGAGCCGATTCAGGAGCTGTGCTTCATGGTCCCAGGACTCTTGCCTGGTAGAAGGCCACCTACTGTTCTCAGCACCTCAGGGCCCAGACGAACAATAAGTAGCTTGGTCACAACATTCCACAAGAGCATGGGTGGAGAGAAGAAAGCCTTCTGGGGATGGACAGGGGGTTGGGGTGGGTCAGGCTTCTCTAAAATCTACACCAATATATAAAGGAGCCAGCATGGCACTCTACCTGGGCCCTACATGTAGGCTTCCAGCTCTGCTCAGCTCTGAGCTCTCTAATCCAAGACCCAGCTCAGACAGGGTCATGGTCAGTTTGGGAAAAGCAAGATTAACTACTGCAGGGCAGTTAGCCCCAAACTCTGGAGCACCCATCTACTGATCCCCAGGGCTCGGTTATAAGGGTTTGTTCCTTCTTTTGTCTCTCCATTTCTGCTTCTGCCTGGTGCCTCTCAGACCCCAGGGCAGCTTCAACACAGGCTGTAGAGCAACTGTGCAGAGTGGGCACTCTCTGGCCACAGCTTGAGGGAACTCTGGAGAGGAGACGCTGGAATGAGTACAAGCCCAGGAGTCAATGGACCAGGTCCCAGTCATTATTCTGTCACCTACCAGCTCTATAGTCTTGGCCAAGTCACTTCATCTGTCAAGTTTAAATTTCTTATGACATGAGGAGAATAAGTCTCGCCTTGCTGACAGTTGGCAGTTATGAGAACATTTAAAAAAAAAGAATGCATGTAAGTAGGATTGCACTGGGCTCCAGTGGTGGGCTTCCAGTTCTGCTCAGCCCTTGAACTCCCTCATCCGGGACCCAACTAAGCTGGCACAAGCGGGAAGCACAGAGAAAGGGGAGAGTCACGGTGAAGCGAGGAAGCTAAAGCTTCAGGACCCCTCACTTGCACAGGCGGCTTCCAAAGCCCAAGGAGGGACCCTGGCAATTCGTAATTTTGCATGATTTTTTTTTAAAAGAGGGTCCCTCAAATCATATGAGTTTCAGGTTCCACGATTCCAGGGAAAGATAGTTGTTGACCCTGTTCTCAACTTCCTCAGATCTTCCTGTCAGCAGAGGGACAGTCACCTGGTCTGGCTAGGGAGCAAAAATGAGCCCTCAGCAATGGACAGACCGGGTGAAATCACCGTCCTGTGACTACCTAGGACTGAACTCATTCCTGAACTGGGCTTGGTGCCTCCTCCTCCCCGCTCTCTGCTCTCAGCAGTTGACCCCATCCAGGAACCCGGGCAAATGCACACCCCGGGATTCTTAGAAGTTGTAACCAACTCTGGGCTCTGTGTCCTGGTCCTGGCAGGGACTTTGCTCCAAAAATTTTGAACTCCAAGAGAAGCCAGTTCTAGGGCTGTGCTAGGCAACATGGGGGGCTCAGGAATGGGTCTTCATGAAAACAAAGGCAACTTAGCTGGCTTCCCTGTTAGGACCCATTTCCCTAAGGAGCCTTGGAGGGAATGGAGACATAGGGCTCCCTCCTCAGTGTCTGGGAGATGGATGGGGCTGATCTTTTTCAAAGATTCCTCCCCATAAATCTGATTTGGCCCCTCATCTGTCTAGGCTAGTCTCCATGGAGGTGTGTGGTAATGATGAATGGGCTGCCTGACTAATGTGACTGGGGTGGCAGGGACTTGGGGAGGGGCTTTGCTCTGATGGATGGTCCTCATGAGGGCATATTGCATTAGACACCCATAATGCAATCAGCGGGGCCATTACAATACCAATTTATTGCTCTTCCTCACCAGGGTGGGGCAGTGAAGCTGGAAGATTAAGGAGGATGTCAGGACTTTGGAGACACCTGGGGAGATTGGAGGCAAGAGCAAGATTTCCTGGGGTTTTTCCTAGGGAAATAGAAGAATATGGAGCCAAAGAAAGCACACACTAGAAAGGGGACAGGAAACCTAGTCTAGAGACAAAGTGTGACCTGCCAGGGTCCCAGGGTCACTTCTGGAACCCAGAGGGAAGACCTGTCTTTAGAACTTGAGTCTCCAACTTTCTGTGCCAGGACAGCCAGATGTGGAAGAGGAAATGGGGCTGGGAGGGAAGAGACAACTTCACTCCGGTCTCCTCATTGCTAGAAATTTTCATAGCCCTCAAGAGCCTACTGAGATGGCTGTAGCCAATGACTGATTCTATTCCCGAAGGAGGCGGCCTGCTGTGAGTTCGTGCGTTGGGCCTGGATGGCACCAACTTGAGACCACCTGCAGTGTTGCCAGCTTACCTGCCCAAGTGAGTTCTTGTCTTGGCATCTTTCTGCTGTCATCTTGAAGCAGTCTCCTGAGCACCGCACTGTCTCAGTCTTTCCTTATTCTCTAGGTCACCAGAGGGGATGATTTAAAACACGCTGCTCTTTCTTGCTTAAAAGCTGTCAGCTGCTCCCTGCTGACCATGGGACAAGGGCTCTGGGCTGGCACTCTGATTCCCACCTCTCCCCAGCCTCAGCTCTGGGGCTTCTGTGACTCACTATATGTTTAACACTTTGCAGTCCATTGTTAGGACCTTGGGCAGGAAAGTGATCATCCTCCTGAGTTTATGGAGATTTCTGTCTGTGTGATTTCACCCTTATTTTCTTTTCTCTTTCATTCACCAGCCCTACTTTCAATACTCCCTTTTGCCCCTACATACACACGCTACTGTGTTGGTTTATGTCCCTGATGGTGTCTTATGTATAGTATGATAGAGCTCATTTGTTTTCAACTTAACACTATTTTTGAGATTTATGTTGCTTTATGTACTTCTAGTTCATTACTTCTGATTGTGGCGAACTATTCCAAAATACGTATCTCACACATTTTACCCTAGTTAAAGATACCTGGATTGCCTCCAACTCCTTGTGCTACAGTGTACAGTAAATGTTACTTTCTCTGGGTGTGTCTTAGTCACTTTCTCATCACTGGACACAACACCCTACTCAACACCCACAATTTAAAGGAGGAGAGGTTTATTTTGGCTCATGGTTTTAGTCCATGGTCAGCTAACTCCAGGGCAGAAACAGGATGGTAGAGGGGCGTGGCAGAGGAAAGCTGCTTACATCGGAACAGGAAGTGAAGAGTGGAAGGAGGAACAGGGGAGGAAAATACACCCTTCCAGGTCTCACATCCAGTGAATCACTTTAACTGGGTGCTGATAGCATACTCTGCTGCTAAACTCATTGGTGGATGCATCTACTCCTAAGTATAGCATCTCCATGACCCAGTCACCTTCCAAAAGCCCTGTATCTGAGCTCAAGAGAGCCAATCACCTTCCAAAAGCCCTGTATCTGAGCTCAAGAGAGTTTGGAACAGGGATGTACATACTTGAGCTAAGTTTTGCTGGGTGACACTCCAGAGAGGCCACACTTGCTCCACACTCATCAGCTGTGTGCAAAAATACTAGTTTCTCTCATCCTTAAGTTGCAATTATGTCACTTTCATATTGTGCCAGTCTGATAGTGAGTTTTCACACATATCAACTGCCACTGCTTTGAATAATCTTTTAGTATTTCCTTTAATATCCTTCTGCTTTAACTATTCTCCTTTCACTGCCCGGTAAATTCTTAGCTGTCTTCCAAAACCCCATGCTAATATCACAGCCTTTGTGAAGTTTTCCAGTTTGTCACCCCTCCTTGGTGCTCCAGAGCATTCCATACAGACTATCCTAGCACTTACAGTATGTAATTTTTTTTTCTTCCTCATTCATATACCACTACTTACCTTGGTGATTAAGGCAGGTAAGGTTCCTTTCTGGGGAGCCATGGAGGAGCAGGAGGGCAGAGGCAAGGGAGAAATGGGGTGGACTGTAGAGTTGTGAGTTGGAGACTCATGCAATTAATTACAGCATATACTCCTTTCTCTTGATGGATTAAATGGATTTTGCACAGGAAACTGTGTGTTGCAGTTCCAGGGTCTATTCTCTCTCTGTCCGTTGGTCTTTCTGTCTCTGTCTTCTCCGACCCCCTCTCTCTGTGCATATATACATGTGCATGTGCGCACATGTGTGTGTGTCTGTGTGTTCTGAGGATTGAACTCAGGGCCTTGTGCCTGCTAGGGAAGTGCTGTAACTGAGCTACATCCCCAACCTAAGACATTCTCTTAATGCCAGTAGCCAACGAGCTCGGAGTTGACGTCTCACAAAGGATGGAACGCAATGGGAAGCACCGTAATTAGAATCAAACAATATTGGCAAACTCAGTGTTTCTGCACTTTGGGCTCACTGCCAGCACAGTGGAAATGGATTAGTTGTGAGCGTTACATTGGCCAAGTGGCCATGCTCTGCGTCCACTCTCTTTCCTTCATAACACTTCCTAACATCTGCCACACGTCCAAAATTGAATTCTTCATCTTCTTTTGAAATTGAATTCCTCATCTTCTTTCAAACCAACACTCCTCTGGGACTTTGGCTTCTAGTGACCCTGTCATTTTCTCACTTCCTGGCTGCATAGTTAGCTAAAAGTCCATTAATTCACCTTTCGTGTTGTTTCTTGAGTACACTCCTCATTTCCATCCCATTGCCACTCATCTCACAGTAGAGGAAAAGTTCAGAAAGCATATAAATTTGTTTAGAGACAATATATAAAAATTAAGTATTCTATTTCAAACTCATCTAACTGCTGTCCCCCATTTATATCTGGCTGATACTTTAATGGAATCACAAGTCATCAATGACCAGCACTTTATCTCTCCTTGCTCCAAGTGAAGCTAGTTTCACAAATTATATCAAGGAACAGACAACCCTTGAATCACTGAAGCAAGAAAAGGGATTAGATTTCTCAAAAAAATTCTTCCTGCATAACAAAGCAAAATCTTTTGAAGGGAGCAACAAAAGCAAAGTACAGGCAAATTTTACTTACGAACACTTATACAAAAATCCTAAATCAAGCTGCGTGGGAGAGTGCACACCTGTAACACCAGCACTCTGGGAGGCTGAGGCAGGAGAATTGAAATGTTTGAGACCAGCTTGGACAACTTAGCAAGACTCTGTTCAAAATAAAGAATTTATAAAAAAGGGGCTACTGCTCAATGTGAAGGCCATGGGTTTAATCCCCAGTGCTACACACACACACACACACACACACACACACAAACAAACATGCCCTAAATAATATGTCACTGAGCACAATCTAAGACACTTTGACCAAGTGGAGTTGAACCTATAATTGAACCAAAACATGTAAAAGAGGTTTCAACATTAGAACTTAACTATACTAACAGGTTTTTAAAAACTAATCATTCTAATTGGTGCTGAAAAAGGCTTTTCATATAACTGAACACGAATTTCTTATAAAAATTTACAATAAGCTAGGAATAAAACAATTTATAAACCATAACTTGATAAATCTACAGCAAATCTCATAATTGACAACAAGCATCAGAAGCACATCAACTAAAACAAGGAAAGAGAAATTCTGACCAGTACCACTTTTATACAACACAGTCTTATTGTCTTTGTCAATTAAATTAGGCAAAAATTAGAAATGTAAGGAAAAAATCTAAAGTATAAAAATATAGCTGGGTGTGATGGTGCATGCTTGTAATCCCAGCACTCAGGAGGCTGAGGCAGGAGGATCACCATGAGTTTGAGGCCAGCCTGGGCTACACAGTGAGTTCAAGGCGAGCATGAATTACATAGCAAGACCCTGTTTTAAAAAACAAGCAAACAAACAAAAACATATATATTAGAGACAGCCCTTGGACTCCTTTCTCATCTTCTTTCATGATTATGGGTTTTTTGGGGCTTTCTTTCTTCCTGATTCAATTTTCATTATCTATATAATAAAAATATATATATTACTGTACATACATATATTTGAGAAGCATCATCCTTCTCTCTGTAAGTTTATAGATTTATTTCCACAACATCACATAATGTATCTTCTACATTCTTTATATTTAAATCATTTTATATTTGGTACTACTTAAGATTTCTCAAGTCTCATTATTTCCATTTTCTGATACCTAATTTTGTTTAGAACTTGAAAAGTATTTATATTTCTTTATATTGATTTTCCTTAGTGATTTGTCTTTTTTGTCTGTCAACCAATAAGCAGCGCTCTGACTGGATAGGCATAAGGTATTGTCATTACGTACAGATAATTAAGACTGTCTATAATAGAATTTTCTAAGGAATCACTGAAAACCTATCAGATCTAATAAAAGCTTTAAATAACTTGTTTGAATTCCAGACAAACATAAAAGTTTTCCTATGACATACTAATTAATTTGAAAATGTGATTTAAAATACATAGCACATAATTTGAAACTCATGTGAATTCACTTAAGTGAATTCATGAATAATGCAAGATGTATGGAAAAAAACATAAACCCTTATGAAAGACATAAAAGAAGAACTAAATAGAGTCGTACCATGTTAGGATGTTAATTTCCTTCAAAATGAATAGACTCAATACAGGAATTTTTTTTGGTGCCAGGGATTGAACTCAGGACCTTGTACTTGCTAGGCAAGCACTCCAACCACTGAGGTAAAGCCCCAGGCCCAAATAGACTCAATACAATCCTCATCAAAATCTCCAACGCATTTTTAAAAATCCACCTTCAAAATTTAACCCTAATGCTCATCTGTGAGACTGAACATAGAAGATCTAAGAAATGTTCAAAAAAAGATCAATGACTGGAGACTCTCTCTACTAGATATTAAAACATATTTTAATGTTACAAAAATTAAAATGCTCTCAGAGTAGAACTGAGATCGACAAATAGAATAGAAAAATATAGTGTTAAGAAAGGAATTTATAGTACAACTCAGGAAATTACTAACCATAATAGATGACTAGGATCTTTACATAACCGTGTGAGAAATAAGGTCACACCTGCATTTTATGTAATACGAAATAAAATCCAGATAGACTGAATATCTAACTATAAAGGAAAACTAAATTTTTTTTTAATAATATGGGGTAGTAGTAGGTGACAAAGTCTTTCTAGGAAAGATATAAAACTCAAGAGTTTAAAGAAAAAGACTAACGAACTAAATAAAATCCCCAAATTCTGTGGATGAAAGTACCATAAATAAAGATTAAAAACAGGTGAAAATGGAGTGTATGTGTTAACAATTCTAAAAATGTATTCTAGAGTTCAGGAAATAAGTAAATGCCTGGTAGACTGTGGAGACCATATTTCACTCTTGGAAAGAGATAAGCAATAAGGAAAGATTAGAACTGATGCCTACTGAAGTTAGCGACATCAGTCTGAAGTCACACACACACACCTAGTGTGCTTCATACCATAGATATATCACACAGATGTATAGATACAGGAACAATTAGAGACATCTAATTGTGTGTACTTGGGTTATCACACTTAAGAGAGTATTTAGTTCTCTCTGCTGAAAGCCTAAAAGTAATAAGTGGCTCCAGTGCCCAAATCTTCATTTTAAAACATCATTGCCCAATCTAAAGAACTAGGTATCCATGAAGTGATTAATTCTTGGTTTGGGGTAGGGAAAGCACAAGATAAGCTTAGAGTATCTTGTAGTAGCATGAGAAAGTAAGGAAATGTTGAAAAAACAAAAGAATGGGGATGTGTCAAAGGTACATGGGAGCCATCCTGAAAGAGCACCAATGGCCAAACCTGGAAGGGTTTAAGCAATAACATATGTAGACAACATAAAATTGGACTAAAACCCCAGGCATAAAATAAACACATAAGCTCAACTGTTAGATCTGTAGACCGGTGAAAGAGAACTAAGGATCCAGGAATAAAATTATACATCTATGAAGAAAAAAATAGTCTTTTCAGCAGTACTGGGACAATCAGATATCTACATATGAAAGAATGAATTTGGACTACCTCACACCACACAGAAATTATTCAAAATGGACCAAAGACCTAATGTAAGCGCTAAAACTACAAAACTCTTAGAAGGAAACAAAGCTATAAATCTGGATGACCTTGGATCAAGTAATAGTTCCTTAGATTCTTAGATATCACACAAAAGAACAAGCAACAGAAGAAAAATGAATAAATTTGGAATAAAATTTAAAAGCTTTGGTATTAAGGACACTTGTCAAACAGTAAAAAGAGTTAGAGAATAGGAAAAATAATTGAAAATCATATATCTGTTAAGGGTTGAGGATTCAGAACATATAAAGAACTCTTACAGCTTAAAACTAAAAAGACAAATAGCCCAATTAAAAAAGAAGCAAAGGCTTTGAATAGACACATCTCCAAGGATGATAATACAGTGTCTAATAGCCACGTGGAAAGATTTTTAGCAGCACCATTAGTTTTTAGGAAAATGCAGACCAAAACTCTAATGGAATACCACTTCACACTTGCTAGGATGGGTATTATTTAAAAAACAAAACAAAAAATAAAAACTTCATACACTGCTGGTAGGAATGTAAAATGATGCAGCTGTTTTGGAAAATAGTTTGGCAGTTCCTCAAAAGTTAGACATAGAGTTGCCATACAACCCAGGAATTCCACTCCTAGGTATACATCGAAGAGAATTGAAAACACGTGTTCAAACAAAAACGTCTATCCACGCATTCATGGCAGCATTATTCATAATAGCCTAAAAATGGAAATAACCCAAAGGTCCATCAACGGATGAATGGATAACAAAATTTGATATTATCTATACAATGGAATATTATTCAGCCACAAAAGGAATGAAGTTACTGATACACGCTACAACACAGACCAAGCTTGAAAACATTAAGTGAAAGAAACCAAACATAAAAGGTCACATAAAATATTATTCCATTTACATGAAATATGCAGAGCAGACAGATTCATAGAGAAAGTAGGTTAGAGGCCTGGGGAGAAAGGGAAACGAGAGTGACTGCTAATAGTTAGAGCTTCTTTGGAATGATGGATATATTCTGAAGTTGGATGGTAATGGGTACACCCTAGGGTCAATATACCAAAAATTTTTTTTGAAATGGTGTATTTTATGTTGTATGAATTGCATCTCCAAAAAATTACAAGAAGAAAGCCTACTAAAGTGCAAAAAGACAAAAACATACTCACGAGTTTATACTGATATAAATCAATGATTCAAATGAATTGTTAAAGAAAGAAAAGAAGAAAGAAAGAAAGGAGGGAGGGGGGCTGGGGATTTAGCTCAGTGATTAGAGTGCTTGCCTTGCAAGCACAAGGGCTTGAGTTTGATCCCCGGCACCACCAAAAAAAAAAAAAAAAAAAAAAAAAAAAAAAAGGAGGGAGGGAGGGACGGAGGGAAGGAAGGAAGGAAGGGAAGGAGGGAAGGAAAACAGACAAGTTTTCCTTATAGAAAAGTTCCAAATAATTTATGGTGTACACAGGAAATAAATCTTAATCCTTCTACTGCTAGCTGCTACCATCTTAAGTGTGGGCTGTAATAGTGACTCACTTCTAATAATTAGCAGGGTTTGGAAAAGGAAAAATATTATAGTGGTACCTGGATTCACGAACCTAATTCTTTCTACGATTCTGGTCGCAAACCGAATTGGACAAGAACTGAAATCAAAATCAGTGGTTATGTTCAATGTTCACCTTATGGGGAAATTTGATTCCGTTCTCATCCAGTTCAGTTCATGACCAGAATTGTAGAAAAAATTAAGTTTGTGAACCAAGGTACCACTGCAATTTTAAAATAGAGAAGTCTGAAAAATACTCAACCAGTGGTGAAGGTTAATGTCACCAGTGATGTCACCTAGATCTCCTATAACATCTGATATGTGTTCAGGAGGGCACTCCAACTTTGTGGTATTCTTTCAAAACACCCATCACCCCAAACTAATCAAGAGAAAAACTTCAGACACATACAAATTGAAGGATATTCTACAAAACACATATTGCCCCTCAAAACTGTCAATCAAGTGAGACAAAGGAAGACTGAGAAAAAGTCACAGACCAGATGCAACTAAGGAGATATGATAACTAAATGCAACGTGGTGTCCTGGACTGGATCCTGGAACAAAGAAAGTATTAATGAAAAAAACTGGTGCGATCCAGATGAAGTTCAATTTTAGTTAATACTAATGTGTCAGTGTTGGTTTTAATACTTTTCACAAATGTACGTGGTAACATGATACTAACAATAGAGGATCCCAGGCGAGAGGTACAAGCAAACTCTAAACTATTTTACAACTTTTCTCTAAACTTAAAATTATTCCAAAGTAACTAGTTAGGAGGTAGGTAAAAGACTCGGTGAAAATCTTCAGTCGTATATGACAGACAAATATATAACTAAGATCAACAGGTCAAGAATATTGGACAGACCCCATTTATTGACAATAATCGTTTCCCCAGCTTCCCTGCAGACAGCATGCAGACTGGTTCAAATAGTTCTGCAGGTCCCCCCCACCTCCCATCTCATTTCAGCTCCATTTATGTGATCATTCATTCGACGAAATCGATTGAACTATGTGTCAGAAATTCTCCTAGGCACTGGGGAGCAAGCTATGAATGAGGAGTGTGCAGGGAATAAACCGTGATTGTGTAACTAGACATGATAATCTTACTCCCTGTGGCCACGATGGTGATCCAGTTCCGGCCAATAAGATGTAAGAGAGGTAAAACAAAGAGAGAATTCGAAATAGTAACTTGAATTTAAATGCCTTTGACTGTACTTCACACATAAATCTGTAAACCTAAAGAAGCCATGGGCTTCTAAGAAAGAAACAGATTCAGCCTCTTAGTCCTTTGTCTGCTCGTTTTGTGTTCTCCTTCCACCTGGGAAGTGGGTGTAATGTCTAGAAGCAAAGCGGCTGCCCCATGCCTGTGCAGTGACAGGCTGCGAGGGATGATGGCGCAGAGAAGCAGGAAAGGTCTGCGCCTCTGCTGCCCTGCCGTTCCTGTCCTGTCTTGTTTGTGCTTAAACCTCCAAAATGCTGATATCAAAAACAAAAATCTCCCAAGACACACAAAACAAAAAAACCTAGAACACACATACAACAAAAAGAAACCCTATTTACAGTACTAATAGTCATTAACTTAGATGAATGTACATCTGATGAAGCTATTAAGAGGCAATTTAACCAGAATAACTGCAATGGCTAATGAGATATGAAAAAGTGATGCAGCCTAACAGACATTAGTGATACCCTCCCACTCCAGTGTGACAGTCCTATGGCAGGGAAACGGACACTCTCCTTTGTTGCCAGTTAAGGAGATAAACCGTTAAATCCTTTCCAAAAGAGAGCTGGCACTATCAAAACGAAAAATGAACAGAAATATTTGCCTACAGAAATACTTGTACATAAGCAAAAAGATATCAAAGCTATTTGCTTCAGCAGTGTTTGTAATTATTAGCAGGTGAAAGCAAGTTAAATGAGAAAATGGCTAAATAAATCAAGGGATATTCACACTGCAGAATACTATGAAGAACACTAATCTATATTTGTGAAAACATTTCAACATTTTGCCACATTCATATTTTAAACAAGTTAGAATTTATAGATAAAATATAAGACCTACTTTATACCCCCAAAGGAACTTGTCGTTTTCCTCCCATTTGCAGAGATGCAGTAGATACAACACTGACTTGGGTGATTATCACCCTCATACATGTTTTCAAACTTTAAATCGCATTGTGCAGTTATCTATCATTCTTCAACTTTTTAATTCAACAACACTTTTGATTTAATAATGTTGGCAAATGTAACAATAGTTTAACTCTTAAGTATTGTACTGGATGAGTATATCACAATTTATTCTCCCATTGATGAACATTTAGGTTATGTCTAATTTTTATCATTATAAATAATGATATAATGAGCATGTTTAGATATGTCTCCTTATGCATATATGGATTAATTTCTTTAAAGAATATCCTTATAAGTAGAATGGCTGGGTCTTAGGAGGTGCACATGGATGACTTTACTAGACTTAGGTCCACAATAAGTTGTTCAAAATCCTTGGGGCCAGATGTGTGAAGAACTTTTTGGATTTTGGAAAGGCAGTATGTGTATGCGCCATATATAACAATCTCAGCAGGTTTGCGAAGTAGCCCACAATTGAATTTATTAAGTTGTCTATGGTAAGAAGTATAAATATCCACATTAAGTGGGATAAATGAAGATATATATTTTTATATCAGGTCAGGTTTTGCCACCAAGTGAGGTAAGAAAGAACTTTCAGATTTCAAGCCTTTTTGGATTTCTCAATTACAGATAAGGTATTTGGATCTGTACCACCAAATAGCTTTCTACAGTAGTTGCATTGGTTTATCTTGTCATCACCATGAGATTCTGTCTCTCCACATCTTCACCAATGATTGTTAACATCAGACTCTAAAACTTTTGCTAATCTGATAGGTGTGTACATAATACTTCTGTAATTTAAACACACACACACAAAACCATGGGAGAAGATCCTGTTTATAACAGTAATGAAAAAATAAATAATCCACTAGACATGGTGTCACATGTCTATAATCATAGCTTTCTGGGGGGCTGAGGCAGGAGGACTGCAAGCTCATGCCAAATCTGAGCAACTCAGCTACTTGGTAAGACCCTGTCTCAAAAGAAAAAAGGGTGGGGGGTGGGAGATGTACCTCAATGTGAGGGCTCTGGGTTCAATTCTCAGTAACACACACACACACATCATTCATCATCCATACTTGTATTAAAAAAGAAATATGAAGAATCCAAATGCAGAAAATGTTAAAACTGTCTAAAAATATGAATTTGTCATCATTGCATACACAGGCTGTTACGAGGATGTCATTTGCCTTTAAACAGTTTTATAAACTCACTACAACTTTAAAACTACAATAGAACTAAAAATTTTAAAAAAATTTATGGAACCAACCTAGAAGAACAAATGGCCGAATATTCAGGATCCTATCCAGGAGTGATATAGAAATGGATTATTAGGCATGAAAACAAGTTACAAAGATACAGTAATTAAAACAATGTGTTAATGGGTTAGAAGCAGAAGGATCATGGACATGTAAAGGAAGTCCAGGAACAGACACGAGGATAAATAGTCACTACATAGATGAACTACTTTAAAATGAATCGGTGATGTTGGGACACAACTGGTTAGCCAATTGGAAAACAGAGAAACCCGGTTCCTGTCATGTTCTTCACCTCAAAGTAAATTTCTAATTGATAAAAGTTTAATATAGTAAAAATGAAGCATCAGAAGAAAACATGGACAAATATTTCCGTAACTCTGAAATGGGAAAATATCAGTATGATTTAAACATCATGAAGAAAAAGACTAATGAATTTTTATTTCAAAAATAAAAAATCTTCTATGGCAAAACAAACAGCCCTCCAGAACACATGCACACCCACACCCTGCAGTGAATACCCTGGCTGTTTCCTCCAGCACTCACCCTATGCCCTACGGTGTGGTGTAGTGGCCTTGGGCCATGCAATTTGTTTGGAGATGGGTGTGTTCACACCTCCTTACTCCTGTGATAGAGGTGAGACCCTGTTCCTGATAAAAAGAATGACCTGTAATCCAGTTTAGAGCTCTCAATAGTGGGGGTTTTAGGAAAAAAAAGTTCCTTTGTCTTCTAAGAGGGCTTCTGGAAGTTGGTTTCTCACAGTGTAGCACGGGATGTAAAACCTGATCAAATGACAGCTATTTAGCTACCATGAGGGAAGAAAGACTTGGGGTGGCCTTGTCACCATAAAAGGCAGAGTACTAGAAAGAGAGAAGGGGGAAAAGCAGGAAGAGAAAAAAATGGAAAGAAAAGGAAAAGGGAAATCATGGAGAAATGTGAATAAACCTGCTGTAATAGGGATGGAAGAAACAGAGGGGAGGGGTGGGGCAGAGGGGGGAGAACCAAGATGCACCCTGTACAGGTACAAAATAAATGTGATGAATGTGATCATTATATTTACAATGTACCAATACATATTCTTGGTTAAAAAAAAAAGGCAGAGTAGAGAGAAGGAAAGAAAACAGGACTTTGATATGTTTTAGTTATTGAATCAAATTAACCTTGAACTACATTTGGTCTTCTAGTCAATAAATTTCCTTTTCTGAATTGGGTTTTTTGTTACCTGCAAAATAAAGAATTCTGATATACACCAGGAACAAACTCAAAAGATGAACTAAGAAAAATATTTGCAATACAAGTGGCAAATAGTTAAAGTCCCTCATTCAAAAATCCACATATCAATATGGAAAAGAAAACAGCCCATTTTTTTAAAGCTAGACTATTTGGATAGCCAGTTCATATAAATGGAAATACAAATGACCAACAAATAATATACAAAGATACTTAAGCTCACTATAAATTAATGTAAATTATAACAAAGGGAAATAATTCATTTTTTACTTATAAGATTGACAAGGATGAAAATTCTGATTTACTTAGAATTGAGGACATACAGAGAAACACTCTTTTATACCCTACTTGAGAATGTAAATTGGTGATTTTTAAAAAATCTACTAACACTTATATTTATAGTTTTTACTTGGCCAACCAATCAATTCTACTCAAATTTTATGCTATAGAAACACCTATGCAAACTAGCAAACATAGCTACACTATCTTGTAATGTTGTGTGTAATGGTGAAATACTGAAAACATTCCAAATAGTCATCAATTCAGAATTGGTTAAATAAACTTATGGCCCATCCATGCAATGCTTATACTTCATGGGTTTCATAAAGGATGAAGAAATTCTGTATGTTGCCAATGAAAGATATTTAAGATAAATTAAGTGAAAAACTAACACTATAATGCGCTATAATTTTTGTGAGTCAGTACATACATATTAAAATTATCTGAAAGAATATCATCACAGCATTAACAGTGCTTATATGTGGGGCATAGGATTAGGATTCAGTATAGAACGTCCCAACTTTGCCCGCTACCCCATGTACATTGTACACACACTAATACATGTATACATGTACACACAGAGTCATCACCACCACTAGGACGTCCTGCTGATGAGGAATTAAACTGATACTTTTTTTTCTCACCTGAAAATCTATCTTCAATCTCTTCCATACTCAATGGCATTACAAGGGGAGGATGGCACATGTATTCGAAAACCACAGTAAAACTGTCTAAAAATTACCTTAATCGGTTGGTTTCAATCCTGACTGACAATCCTAGTCAATGCTACTGACTGAATATTTCCCCGAGCAGGGAATACTGCTCTCGGAATCCCCTTCCCTTGGTACTCAACAGTCCCTTTATAGTTTTCTTTTGTTCTTGAGTGTCCTTGTGCCATTTGCTGGGTGCTGCAGGGGATTCAGACAGGAGTAAATTGTTTTCACCTTCAAAGAACTCAGATATTCAGATCTACTAGAATATCTGACAAGTCCACAGATAACTAGAAAGTGCTGGTCTCTCTGGAGCTTAACTTCATGCCTGCATGATCCACCTCCCTGGCAACCCTGTGTCCAGCTGTCTCTGCACGCCTGCCTGGGCTATATCTGCACTTCTCTTACCTTTCTGCCCTGCATTTGAGGCCTTGCTGCTTTTCTTCACCTTAGTAAAAAAAAAAAATAAATAAAAATAAAAAAATTGATCTCTAGCTTTTACTTTGTCCCACATCTCCATGCCATCTCTGCATCTCTTCATCGACTGTGCAGATCACACTGACCTTCCGCTTTGCTCTTCAGAGTGCTGCCTGAAAACTCCTTCCCCAAACCCTTAGAAACACATTTGGCTGAAAAAAGTGACCTAGTCACTCAGAACTGATAGTCTGAAAAGTGTCTAGCTGGCACAGTTACGAACCCCTTCCTCTCCAGTGTCTGTGGAAGTCATTTCCCCTAGTGGGTGTCTCTGGAGAAGGGATTTTCAGGGGAGGGCAGGGCCTTAGTACACCAGCTTTAAAAGTAAGCACCCCATAGAATAGAGAAAAAAGCCAGCTTAACCTGAGCCTTGTAACAGAGAGGGGAGTGTGTGGGGAGAACAAGAGGGAGATCTAATTAATTACCCTCAGAAGCAAAGGTAAAAGTTGAAGATTACGAGACCCATTTACAGGAGGGAATAGACCCATCATTGAGCCTAGAGAATGGGAGGATTGTTTAGGGCCAGAAAAGCGTCTCAATGTTCAGATTCCTTTCCTTTTCTGGAGCTTTGGAGAGAGGAAGGTCATAGCTTGGGCTTGGAAGGTACACTTAGCAGTGGGTTCAGCTTGGGAGGGGGAGTGTTGTCTTGGGTCAAATTCGGGGCCTACAGCCTGCCTCCGCCCTAAGGGAACAAGAGCTTCAGTCCTCCCTGGAAGGTAGTATGGGTTGGCAAAGGAAGGGGTGCCCCTGTGCGAGAGGCCCATCCATTAACACAAGGGCTAATGTCACAGACCCCACAAAGCAGCTGGGGCCCCAAATGCAGGGTAACCCTAACCCCAGCGATGAAACAGATAGAGGGAGAGCTCTCCTCTACAATGCCTGGGCCCTCCTCCTCCTTGCACTTCCTCAAGAGCCTTTGTCTCCTGGTCCCTTGGGCTTGAAGCCTCTCTCATTCCCCACAAATAGTGCCCATTAAATTCAAAATGAGGCCTCTGGAGAAAGGGTCTTGTACTTTCCCTCCCTCTTCTTGCCCATCCTCATCAGCCTGGACAGCTGTGAGAAAGGGGTAAACTGGTAACTGCTTCACATCTTTCCCTGGGTTTTTGATTTTCCCCCTCAGAGCATGCCCTGCTGCTGGTCTCTCTTGGATAAGGCCTTAGGCCCAAAGTTGTGACAGTCAGCACCCAGAGGCAGTGGAAAATGTTCTGTGGCGAGTCAGGTTCAGTTGAACTATGATGACCAAGCCTCTGTACTGGCCCTCTTGTTTGTCATCTCCCTAATCAACTGTAGGCCTCTGGATTCTGAGGAGTGTAGAGTCTCCTGTCCCCATAGTACCATAAGCCAGTGTGGCCAGAACAAGAAGTGGCTGTACTGGTCTATGGATGTGACCTGGAGTTCCCAGGAGTCTCTCAGAAAAAGGTGGGTGGAAAAGCAGCATGTCGCTCAGAAACTTTGGCTTTCCCTCATGGGTGGATCAGCATTTCCAAAGGGATCTGGTTATTATTCATGGCACTTTAGTCAATATTTAATCTTACACATTGATGAAAGCCATAAATAAATCGTCTTTGCAGAAAACATGGGTGGGTGAAAGCCTGTACATGTACACACACACACACACACACACACACACACACACACACGCACGCACAGAGAAGTTTCCAGTGATGATGAGAGGCAGATCTCACTTGAAGGACTAGATTACAGCAAGCTGGGAAGCTGGTGATCTGATCTGAAAGGTTGGTCCTGCCTCCTATGCAGGTGCATAAAGGGCATCATTAACACAAACCCCGTGTTGGGCTCAGAAGAAGCCAGGAGGCAGAGCAACTCTGGACACATTTGTCCAATGCTCGGCCATGAGGCATGTTGTGGAATTGGAGAGAAGGGAAGAGACTTTAGATTATAAGATTTAGGGAGTTGGCTAATCGTTCAAGGTGATCTAGCAGTGCTGTTGGGGGAGAAATCCAGGCCTCTCAGGTCAAAGCCCATGGAAGCAAGACATTACTGAAGACCTTCTTCATGGACTCTGTCTGTGGCCTCCATGCCAGCCTAAGAGGCAAGCAGGTTGTGAGCAGCTACACTGACATTCTAGTCTTACTTACCATGGTCCCAAATGTGCCTAGCAGATTCTTTGCTATCTTCCCAGCACATACCAAACTGTCTCAATTTTGCACTCTAATGTGGTCTGCACCTCAAATACTCCCGCAGTTTACTCAAGTTTGAATTGAATTCATTCAAGGCTCAGCTAATTGACATCCTGCTTCCTTTATGCTGTCTTCCTAATGAGACCCTTTTCTACACCAGTCAAGGTTGCTTTCTTCCACTGAGCTCTCAAACAGGCTCATCTCTCCTCCTCCTCCAGGCTGGCTTTGCTTCCCATGCTGACCAGGAGCCTTTCCACACAGGGCTGGTGTTCAAAACTCACTGAACCCCACACTTCGTAGCTTAGGATTCTTCATAAAGTAGGCATTTCAAGGTACTCCTCTTGATGATGATGCCAGTTGTAGCTGAACAGATGGGAAACCTAAACCAGTAGTTGGGAGATTCCAAGGCCACAACACAGCTCCTTGCCTTGTGTGGCAGACAGGCTTTCTCTTCCACACCAGGTTCCCACCCGCTCTACTCAGTCCGGCTGAGTAGGTACACAGTGTCTGCTATTGGTGTTTATCACCAACCACAGCTGCACTGTGCAAAAGGGATGGAAGAACAAACAAACAAAAAAACCCGTGAGACAGCATCGTGGCTTTTGAAACAGGTATGTAGGTCTTTTGTTTAATAGCAATTAAAAGAGGAAAATATATAAGAGGAATAAACATGCTCTTTCCACAGAGGCGCTTTTCCCTAATCATGTGGCCCACTTGCATCAGTAGCTTTACTAATGAGTTTTAGAGAAGAAAGTTCCCTTTAGAGTTAAAAATGGATTTCACTAAAATTTCCCTGTAAGTGTGTAACTACTTGTGCAAAATAAAAAGGCCATTTCCAACACATTAGTGAAAAGTCATTGCAAATGTAAGCAAACAAAGAAGGAAACTGGAAGGAAGGAAGAAGGAAGGAAGGAAGCGGGAAATAAAAAAGAAATGAAGAACCAAAAAATTTAAGAAGAGGAGAAAGAAAAAAAAGAAAGAGAAAAGAAAAGAACAAAACAGAAAAGAAAAGAATATGAAGGAAGAAAAGAAAGAGGCAACTGAAGTAGACAGAAGTGTCCTGGGAAAAGAGAGACTCGGGTAGGTGGATTCCTGAAGCAGCGCCCAGAGAGCGTGTTCAGGGACCTGAGGAGGAAGGGTACGACCAATGCCAGTCCTTCCCTGGGTCTGGGACTTGACGCTCAAGCACTTGTCAAGTATGAAGCAAAGCCAGATGACTTTGAACACAGGGAGGCTGTTTGGCCTGGTGTGCAATGAAATCACCAGAAATACTCCCTAGGGGCCGTACACTCCCTTTGCCAATGGTAACTTTGCTGGTTCTGATTCCCCACCTGCAACAAATGTCACCCGGTCTGCTCAAAGAGACCTTAGTAGGAGTGTTAAAACTAAGCAAGCTGTCTATATTACTAGTGAAACCTGCTAGGGTCCCACACCAGACTCTCTTCATAAAAACACAGACTTGAGTTTTCCAGGAACATGGACAAAGGCTCACAGTGACCAGAAGGCAGGAGCGTTCCAACCACCCATGTTTTTGCCCTCTTCCTAACGCCCTCCAGGGCACTGGTATACACGTAGGCCTGTGAGCCCAGATCTGAGGAGTGTGAGGGGCATGAGCACACATGCTTTGCATGAATCCTCTCAAGTGCTGGCTCAGCTATAGGCCAACAGACAAAATTACGGAACTCCCACTTCACCAATTCAAAACCCCTTGACATTTCTGGTTCCTGTTTTTACATTTCCTGGCCCACTAAGAGTATGTTTCTACATACACCTCAGAAGCAGCATGTTGGTTTGTTAGGGAGGAGTAAAGGAAGATGGAGAGAAAGAGGAGATACACCAAAAGGTCCATCCTTATGAGTCTTGTGCTTGAATAAGCTTTTCCTTTAGCAGGACTTCGTGTCAGAGGTGTAGCGTAGCCCCGGTTTCTCCATGCTGTTCACCTTTTCCTCTACAGTACACTTCTTCCAGGGCAGAGGTTCATGAGTAGATCAGCAATGATGACTCTCTAGAAAGACAAATGCTGTGCCATGCTTGAAATTCACTCTACTCCATTCGAAGCCTCAGCATGCAAAGTTGAGATGTTGCTACAAACTGAGTACTAGTAAAGGAGGTTATTTGGGGGTTCTTCTCAAGTAATAGGACTTCAGATTAGTGTAACCCTTTCTCATCTTTTCCAACCAAGTTCAGGGATTGGAGATACTTTCCCAGTCTCATTCCCACCAGCCTCTACCTCCTTTTGGCTTCTTAAGTGTTGTGTAACCCCAACCGACTCCCTCAAACCGCAGGCCAGCTGCCTAGCCCACAGGACAAGCATGACAGGCTTCTGCAGAACTTGCATGCAGCCTGGTTGTTCCAGCTTTGAAGAGGGCTGCACATCAGTATGCATCTTCTCTTCTCTGTGGTTTTCAAGATGCGATATGATGATGGTAGCAGGTGGAGGATGAAAAAGGAAGCACAGCCCTCCCAGAAGCAACTCGATAGCTGAGAAAAGCAGTACAAAATTCTGTTTGATGAATCTTTCCTCCCACTAATCCAAGCTAGAAATGCCACACGGCTTATCTGTCATTGTTTGGTGATGTACAATTATACTCTTAACAGTAGTTGCAGTAGCATCTTCCTGAAGTGTCCGAAAGTGTAGGTTCCTCTAGCTGATCATATAGCAAGGCCCTTACCTTAAGGCTCTGGCGTCCATCTGGGACAATGAATACAGCCTCCAAGCTAAGCTGGTTTAGGCTCCAGAATTTGGAAGTTACGATTATAGGCAATTATTCTCAGATGAGGCCAAAAGATGGCTTTGGGAATGGATCTTAGAAAAGGATGGAAGCCTTGGGCTTGAGCAAGGATAGCTTGGTGTTCAGTATATAACAGTAAAAATGACAACTGGGCCAAAGGCAACATGGCACTAGCTATAGTTGGCGCTGTCTACTTCATGGTGGCAGTGACTTCATTCCTAGTCCAGCTGTGGCTGCCTCCGTAGTGCAGAGCTGGTGACATTTCCTTTAAAGATGATGGCCAGAAAGCTGTTTTTAAGCACAAATGAACATTCTGGGTAATCCTTGTGTTTTACGTAAGGGTAGAGTACGGGCTATTTTCAGGCTTCTGAGATCTGAACAATCTCAATGACAGTGCTGGAAGAAGCAAGTTGGAACTCACTCTGTGAAGACCTACAGAAATAACAGTTGACCTACATTTTGAACCAAGTGCTCCAGCCATAAGAGAGGGGAATGAGGTAAACAGGAAAAGGACTGGGGCTCTAAATCAAACTACTTGCTTTTAAGATCCAGAAAAACACCCTAGGCTGAGACCCAACACTCCCAGTGTGGGAGCAGCCTGCAGTGAATCTCGGGACCCAGTGGTACTGCTGCTTATCCTTCCATCGAAAAATAAGCAGTAAAGCCCAGGGTCAGATGAGGGCCAAAGAGACTGCGTCCTTAGGGGACCTAAGGCTGCTTGGCTCACCAATCAATGAAAGTCAGTAGACCGAGAGATAGGCATCTAGAACTGTCTTTAGTGTATTAAACAGTAATGTTAATGTTTGATAGGACCTTTCCTTGCATCAGGAAGGATCAGCCTCATCTATGCGGTAAACGGGCACTCGGGAGTGAACAGGATACATTTTATTATCCTTTTGCTTACTCACCTTACCTCCCCAAAAAGCACCCATTTTGTTTGGGTAGTTCCTGAGCCCCAGAACTAAACTGCAGAGCCACAGATGAGAAGTGGTTCATCACATTGGGAATGATGATACCACCCTTTCTAGGATAACAATGACAGTGTCACTACCTGTAATAACCTCCCGCATCCCCACCTAGCAACATCTCATGTACTTGTTATCCTTGTGTCTCTTTTACTAGGGAAAGGTTATGTGAATACTGTACAGGGATTAATAAAAAAATACATATGCTCTCTTTGAAGAAGAATGCACAAATGCAGTGCCAGCCTGAGCTGGATCCTAGACGTGGAGCTGCAGGAAGCTGCCTCTGTGGGCCAAGCCCAGCCTTCATGAGTGGTGGCTGCTGATGAGTCCTCGCAGCTGCTTGGCCACTGCATCAATCAATTTTTGCTTGTCTCGCTCATTTTTCCGAAACTGCGCAAACATGTTGTTCTTGCGGCTAGTATCCTTCATCCTAAACAGAGAAGGAAAGAAAGAGGGGAACGTGAGAAGCTATTAAAGAGAAATTGAGAAAGTAGGATGACATGATGCATTTTAACTATTACCCAGAGTGGAAGAATCTAGACTTTTCTCATTGTTAGGCCTGTACTCACCTACTGATCAGGAAGCTGCCCCTCTGGCATGCTCAGGCCTCCCAAATTTGGTCACATTTGGAAAATAGTCAAGAAGAGCCAGCTTTAGAGGGATTAACCTTCTTATCCTCCTCACACCTACCTGCCTCATTCATTCCTTTCTCTCCCCAGGTATGTACCTGATATAGGAGTGCAAGACATGCTACTGCTCTGCTAGCCATTAGGCCCTTACAGAATGTCCAGGATCCACTCATTATTTCATACACCTGTTGGGAATTTAAGAGATGGTATTTGGAAATGAAGCATGAAAAATGCTCATAAAACTAGAAATTCCAGAAGAATATGAATAACTGAAATTCACTGTGTATTTCTAAGCCTCACTCTAGCTGGTTACTCTCTCCCATCCCTTAAGGAACTAACGGCTTGACTGATCTCTTTTCTTTGGTCTCAGGATAAGGCCTGATAGGCAGTCAGGTGGCTAAGTAAGTATGGTGTTAAGGAAAGAAGGTCCCAAAGGTAGACCATCCTCTCACTTGAGAATAGGACTTTAAGCAAGAAAAGCTCCTGAATTATGGCTGTCTATATTCTCAGACCTTTGACCTTTGGGTCATGCTAAAACTCCACAGATGACACTATTCCTAGAGCACAGATATTAGGCAGTTCTGGCCAATGATTCTGTCAGATGCAGAACCCTACCTGGGAAGCACAGATAAAGGAAATGCCACAGAACCTCCAACTCTAACCAAGCCATTGTGACAAAATCTAGGAATCTGCTATTCCAGACACCCTAGTACTTACTGGCGATGGCTACCTCTGGTTCCAGCCTCTACACATTGGAGCCCCAGCCCATAGCTAGTTCTAGTGTTAGAGCATTAAGGATAGTGGACAGACAAATTTCTCTGGGAGATGCCAGGTCAGCCTTCACCTCATTCCCTAGGAGCCGGGCTAGCTGTCTTACTTCACTGCTCCTTGGGCTACATGGAGGCAGGCTAGAGGAGGGAAGGGAAGGAAGCTGACAGTAGAGTATAAATTACTCCCAGATATACTTCCCAAGGGCCTTTGGCTAACCCTGGGCCTCTTCCCCACTCAGTGGGCTGTGATTTGAAAAGGGAGTATATCAGAGGTCAGAGTCCAAAGGGCAGACATCCCAAGGACATTTACACCTGCTATATGTACGTAATATTATGTACATGTAATACATATGTACACTCAGAATCACCACCCACATCCAGAGGCCTGTGCTTGCAGGAGGAAGGAGGGGTCACTGGGCTTGGATGAAAAGAAAGCCCGAAGGTCCTCGAGACTCTAATGATGACGGTATTTGGTACTTTACATACTAGTTGGACAATAAGCATATGGTATAGCACACATTCCAGAATAGACATAGTCCATAAGGGTATTATATGTGGGAAAAAAAGTTTTGATGAGAACCACATCTGTATAGCTCTAGCTCTAGCCATCTGTGGCAGCCAAAACTAATTGAGACTTTTCTCCTTAATTTAAGGTCAAAGTAGCTCATTCGGGTTGGGATTGCTCATTAAACACACTCAGAATCACCACCCACATGCGGAGGCCTGTGCTTGCAGGAGGAAGGAGGGGTCACTGGGCTTGGATGAAAAGAAAGCACAAAGGTCCTCAAGACCCTAATGATGATAGTATTTGGTCCTTTACATACTAGTTGCACAATTTCATTTGTGGAACTGGCCTCGTTTTAGATGACTGCAGAGAAGGAGTCTCCTTCCACATTGGGTATGCGCTAAATCTAAAGAACAATAACACGAAGCAAAGAAAAAAGAAAGAGGAAATGAAGAAAAAGCTCTCTATATCAGAGACATTTAGTTTAATGTCCTATGTGATCATTAATTCTGTTACTCCTCAAAGCAGTCCCGGGACAGACAGCCAGAGCCAGCCGTCAGCTCCCATGGAGGACTCCTGTAACATGTAGGGGAAAGTAAAGATGAGGGCAGTTGCCGTACTCCAGAGGCTAAGATTTCTTGGCCATTAAGCATGGAGTTAGAATTGGGTGCTACTGGGTAAACCCACATGCCCTGAGGGCTGACAGTAACATGCTGGTTTGTACTCAGGAATATTTCCAAGCCAAAACTCTCCCATCTCCCAGCCCATGCTCTAAGCCCAGGATCCTCTTATACTCCAGCTATGACCACTTCTCAATGACACAGAGGTCTCTTTTTCCTGAGTGTCTTTCTAAGTCTCATCCTGATAAGAAGGGTCAGACAGAAGAGACCATCAAGCTCAGTGCAGCTCGCTGTGGGGAAGCAGGAACGGGTCAGGTAACGGGATGGATTCCTAGGGGGCTGGAAGATGTGGATTTTTAAGTGATCTGGCTGGCCTTTTCCTACTGTGTTTGGAAGGAAGCTTTTAAACTCTGCTGATTGCTAGGGATAGGAAATAGCTTTGCTACTGGCCTCCAGAATGGTAGAGGCTGATTATTTTAGCCCATTATTGATCCATGGAAGTGGGTGCGTCTGCACTTTCTACATCTACAGATTCTCAGGAACAGAGGAGCAAAGGACTCCTTAGAGAAGTAACTGACCTGAGGGAATCTCAGAACCCATTTGGATACATAATGAATGTAATGATTTGAGCACCAATTCAAAATTCAAAATGTTTCCCTATTTCAACTGGATAACAGACTCTGGAATTAGGCCTTGCCTACAATGAGGAATATTCTCTGGGAGACTCAAGTTCCAGATCTTAGAGCCACGGCCTCTCCACCAGGAGGTGGGGAAACTGCTGAGAGCTTCTCTTTTTATCAGGGCTGAAATTTAGGCCCTGAACAGGTAAGAAAGCCGTGTGCCAGAAGGCAGAGTGGGAACAATTCTTCAGCTGGCACCGAGGGAGAACAATTCCTGCCACCACTCGCAGCCCCAAAGGAACTGGTGAGCCAGGGTCACTCTGAGGATCCAGGACAGAGGAGGAAGCCAGCCAGGCGGCCCCAGGCTGGTTTAGTAGATTAGTATGTCAGGGTGGGGGCAATTTACAGGGTAGGGATTTTAGTACAATCATTAGTGTCAATGAGGAAAACAGTAGGACTTGCCTCAGAGTGATGGAAAAGGCCCGAGTGAACAATATACTTACTCTCTAGATATCCTGGGGAGGAAGGTCATTGGGAGAGAACCATGGGAGACAGAGTTAAAATGGAAACATCAGTCCTTGACATGATGTTAGTCTCTTGATTCCAAACACAGCCCTGCATCCTACTCTTGCCTTCCCTCCATCTCTTCTCCTTCTCTCCCTCTATCATAAGACACAGTAAGAAAGATATACTTTTTTTTTTTTTCGTGCCGGGGATTGAACTCAGGGCCTTGCACTTCCTAGGCAAGCACTCTAATCACTGAGCTAAATAAATCCCCAGCCCCAAGAAAGATATACTTTGACGTGCCCTGCTTCAGGCTCTGCTCTGACCTCCTAACTCTGGGCCTTGCCTTCCGAGGATGTGGGACATGCCTGACTGGCGATAAACAAAGACTTTCAACACTGTCCCGAGATGCTGGGTGCTCTTCTGACCGGTCATTCCAGCTATAAGAGAAAGCTGCCCTTTTACATGGGTCTTGGTCCCTGGTACGCCAGCTCTTGCTAGGTAAGCAAAAACCAGAGCGAGGCTTTAATGCATAGTAGATCCCAGCTTCTGGATGACATATTAGTTAGCTCTGGGATGTTCTGGGTCTGGCTAACCCAATTCCAGAGGTACTACCTCTGCTTCAGAGAGACTACAGCAAATTTACTGGCTAGTGACTGTTCAGCTTTCTTGGGGGAGTCAGTACAACAGAACTCAGTCTGGCAGAGGCCCAGAGTTGGGGGCAGATGAAAGCTTCAGTAATTCCCAAGGTTTCTCTGGGAGGAACGAGAGAAACCACCTGCGCTGTGGGGCTTCTCTCTGTCATCATAACCCAGGCGACTGGGGCCAGCCTCACCGTGCTCACCAGCTGAGCCTGAGCCCCATTCTAAGCCAGCTTCCTTTCTTCTCTTGTTCTATCTAAAGACACTTTGCTCCATTAGGCTACAGCATCAGTATCAGAGTCCAGTACTGTCAGCGTCTAGTACTGTCGGAGGCCTCTGTACTTGGCCTCGCTTGTTGGGGCTCCAGAATTAAGAGGCTACAGGAGGAAAACTGGCCCCCAAGTACAATGATTGAGATGGCTGAGAGCATCTATGATAACTTCAAGAACAAGGAAGTTTTTCAAGGTATTGGCACCAGGAAAATTACCTTCTACGACATCCCCTAACCCCAACTCCTCCTCTTCCCAACACATGCCACTGGGCTGGGTACTCACTTCTCCAGCAGGGTCAGAGCTGTCACTGGGTTTACCCGCAGGTACTTGCAGTTGGGCTGGCCATAATCAGCAAGGTAGGTCGACCAGTCCCACTGGATGAAGAGATCCAAAAGCTGTAAAATACCCAAATCCCACACCAGGGATTAATCAAGCAGACAAGACAAACCAGGATCCCAGAAAATTCCATTTCTTTACTACCAGCTAATAGATTTGAAGAAATAGAAATAAAAAGGTAATAAGAGAAGAGTGGCTACAGACTGCAGGGCAACTAAAAGAATAATGAGTAAACATTAGAAGACAGCCTCTGCCATAAGCACAGCGACATTGCTAAGACTACATGCCAGTAGTGAGTCCTCAGAGGCAGGCCTGTAAAGATTAACGCCAGGCTGATTCAAAACACAAAACTCATGGTAATCATTTACTTATTTATTTAACATATACTCATCTAATGCCTTCCACATGCCAAACACCATTCTGGAGGTTCAGTATCACACAATTTACGAATAAAAGTGGATGTAGCCCAGTGCCACAGCATACTTTTCAATTTTGCTTAATTTAATATTGGTATTACCCATATTCTAATTCTGTAGATGGATCCAAAGTCCTTTACAGCCTTTTTGTTATTGCTTCATTACATGATATAGCTGAAGATTCATAATTTTACTCTGTTGTCATGTCTGTTTAGTCTCCTTTAATCTGGAATATTCTCACAGCTTTTTCCTTTCTTATATGATATTGACATTTTTTGAAGAATATAATCCCCATCTCCATTTTTTTTCTCTCTGTTTGGTTTGTTCGATACTTTCTCATAAGAGTCAAGACATGTATGTGTTCCTGGGGTTGGGGATTTAGGTCAGTGGTAGAGCGCTTGCCTAGCAAGCACAAGGTCCCAAGTTCCACCCCAGCGCCAACCCTCCAAAAGACACATGTTCCTGACCAGAATATTACATAAGGAATGCTGTGTCCTCCTCAGGATATCACATCTGGAGCCATACAATATCCATTTGTCCCTCACTGGTGATAATTTTTATCACCTGGTCAACATATTGTCTGATTTCTCTGTTGTTATGTTTTTCCATTGTAACTTATAAGCAACTGGGAAGACTATTTAAAATCATGCAAATACACTGCTCCTGATTAAAATTTCCATGTATATTTAGAATCCAGTGAAGATTCTTGCCTGACCCAATATTTACCATACTGATTACAAACTT
Source organism: Hystrix cristata (assembly GCA_004026905.1). Classification (NCBI taxonomy): domain Eukaryota; kingdom Metazoa; phylum Chordata; class Mammalia; order Rodentia; family Hystricidae; genus Hystrix; species Hystrix cristata. Next base: position 83,900 of record PVJO010000551.1, read on the forward strand.
GTGCTATTCCAACACCATCCTTCTCTCCATGTTTATCGGTTATCACTCATTCTACTGTAAGAAAGCACTCTTTCTTCTCCCCTATATTATTTATCAAATGGTTACTGGTATGGACTGATGGATTCCCACTTTTCAATGGCTAATATTCATTGCTACGCTTATTGTTTTGCTACTGAAATTTTCCCAGACTTGGTAAGTGGGAGTCCCTTCAAACAGACACCTGGGTTTCTGTGACATGCCTCCATAATTTTTTGAGTACTTTCTGGCATTCCAAGGAGGTGTAGGCTCATGTTGCATCCATCTTGTCCCATCTCTGCAATCAGCTCTTTCTGTGAGAAGATTGCTTTAGTGGGAATGTTACTGGAGATCAAGATTTGGGTGCTTGGTATCTTCATTGCTACTGGAGTGTCTTTGTTCACTGCTCTTGGGAGCAATCTGTGGAGGGCTAAGCTCTTTTAGCAGACAGAGTTGGGAATAATATGCATGTAAATATACATACATGTACACATACATATTTTAGAAATCATAACTCCACATGATTCTAATCCATTCTCTAATCCATTCTCACGAGGTTCTTTTTTGCCTTCCCCAGTGAGAATTCTAGTGCTCAACTCATCATTTCATTTGCTCAGTCCTTAGAATATAGCTGCAATGGTTTCAGAATTGTTTGTACCTGCCGCTAAAAAAAAAATGCTACTAAAATGAGCTCAAGATTTGTTTGTAATTCTCCTTTCCAAGTGAAGACTAAACATACACTCTCAAATACTGTGTTTATAAATCTCTTTCCCTTTCCTTCCACATAGTTATAGTATTCATCCATCTGTTTTTAGTTTTGGGCCTTCCCTCCCATCCTTGCTAATTTTTTTGAATATGTAGGACATTAACATGCTTACAAAAGTCAAAACTATACAAAAAAGTTAACTTGGAGAAGTATCACTCCTTCCTTTATTGCATGCCTTTACCCCAATTTTTCTTATGTTCGATAAGTCACCAACTTCACTGTTTTTAGCTTGCTCTTCCTGTGTTTCTACTTGTAAAAATAAAGCAGATACATGTATGCTTTCTTATTTCTTCTTTTACAGAAAGTAACATACTACAATGCACTTCAGAGCATCTTATGTATTGATCAGTAAGTGATGGATGAAGAAGAATAAAAAAACAGAGGATCAGAGGTAGAGGACAGAACTAAAGATCACTATTCCCTAAACTTTATAATGAAGCATCATTTTCACAATTTTTACCATGTTTTCATGCTACATGTATTAATATTTACTTCATAATTTTATTTTTATGGGTCCACGTTTTAATCTTAAGAAAAATTTAACACTTTACATCACTATCATAAATGGGAAACTACTACATTTGCCATAAATAGTAGATAGACACTAGCATCACAATGAGACAGTCTCCTCATCATCAGAAAGCCTAGAAATGAGGAGTTTTCCCATGTGATTTAGTGTTTAATGGCACATCTGGGGATCACCTAAACCTATCATGAGTATCTCTTTTATGTTCTTCTGGACCTTAAGTATTCTACCCAATCTATATTTTAGGATTAGTGTGAGACTTCATGCAAGAGTTGGAACAGAGTTAAGTGGCCTATGGACAAAGAAGTACTTAAAGCAGAAGTTTTGGTCTCATCATTGGTCTCATCAGGGAGGAGCAGTGCACACTGGGAAACTATGTCCTTGGCTGGCCTGGAAGGGCCATGGCTAAGGGACTGGCTGGAACAGGTAAAGCTGATGAGCATGAGTCAGGGGAAAACTTGCTAACACAACCACAACGGCAGTTCATAAAAGAAAACTAGCTCCTTATATCCTTATTCTTCTTATGACCAGATTTCCTCAATAGTTATTAGGTTTCTTCAAAATTGATTTTTTGATGAGTTTTACCTGTTGTCAGAACACTGTTAAAATTCTTGATTCTTCATGTGATGGCTTCTGATAGAATTTATAAACCATGATTTGTGTCTGCAATATGTTCATTCTGTTTATATTTCTTAAAAGTTGCAAAAAGAGTTCTGAAGGTTGAAAAGTTCAAGTGAAGACATCTCTAATATCTACTGTTACAGAATTTGAAACATAAATAATAAAACACATTTGATGGTCTCAGATTTTCCTAATCTGAGAAAACAAAAACCCATTGAATTCCGCAGACATTTTAAAGCGTCTAATATGTGCAAAGAACTGAGCTGAACCATTCAAGTAATATTAAAATGAGTGGTTTCCCATCACATTAGAGAATAAAAGAAAAAGATGCATAACTGTTATCCAAGCAAATTAGTTAAATGCTATTAAGTGACATAATGACTGTTCCTCTTTCCGAATCATCAATTGAAAGTTTTGCAAAGTTTTCCATTTATAAGAAAGTTTAAACAGCAAACATGGATTGTGGTACAGAACACACATGCATTGGGTGTACTTTCAATGTATTCTAGTTATCACTGTCTCAAAGACGGGAATCATCTGAGCAGTATTAAACAATGGGTATATTTATATCCTGTCATAGAATTCAATATAGAAAATTTACCTGCATTTTAATAACATTAGTAGACTGTTTTCTTAGAAGCTTTTTATTTTGAAATAATTTTAGACTTACATAAAAGTTGTAAAAACAGTTTCCATAGTTCCTCTATACCTATTAATCATCTTTAGTGTTCAGGTCTTACATTAGTATAACTTCTCACCTACGACTTTATTTCAATTTCACCAGATTGTCCACTAGTGTCCTTTTTCTATTCTACAATCTGACAGACCGTTCCACATTGCATTTGGTCATCATACCTCTTCAGTCTCTTCAGTTTTAGCTTTCAAAACCTTGGTGCTTTATATGCGGACATTTATTTTGTATAATTTCCCTCAATTTGGGCTTGCCTACTATTATCTCATAATTAGATTAAGGCAGAAGTTCCCAACCAGGGAAAGATTTTGCCTCCCAGAGGACATATAGAATATCTGGAGATATTTCTGGTTCTCACAAGATTAGGGTTGTAATGGTGGTACAGGTACTGATGCCCACTGGATACAATCACAGATCCATAAAACATTTTACAGTGCAAAGGGCAGTCCCCACAACAAAGTACTCTCTGACCCAAAAGATCGATACTGCCAAGGTTAAGAGACTCTGGATTGAGGTTATGCATTTTTTTTTAAATACCCCAGAAGTGATATAATGCTATTTTTAAGGCATCAACTTAAGGAGTACAGTACAAGATGTCCGTGTACTAGTGATATTACACACAAATTTGTGAAGCATTCCATATTGTGCTCACTTCAGCAGCACACATACTAAAATTGGAATGATACAGAGGTTAGCACGGTCCCTGTGCAAGGATGACACGTTACTAACCTTAATCACTCGCTTCAAGTGGAGCTGATGGGTTTCTCCACCATAAAGTTACCACTTTGCCCTTTGTAATTAATACATTTCTTGATGGGAGATACTGTTTCAGACTGTGCAAGCATCCTGTTTCTCCTCAGATTTTTGTCTAGTCAATTTTAGCATATATTAGTAGATCTGGTCTGCAAACTATATTTACTATGGTGTTTGACCACAACATTTTTCATTTATTCTTTTTTTTTTTTTTTTTTTTTTTTTTTTTTTTTTTTTTTTTTTTTTTTTTTTTTTTTTTTTTTTGGTGCCGGGGATTGAACTCGGGTCCTTGTGCTTGCAAGGCAAGCACTTTAACCACTGAGCTAAATCCTCAGCCCCTTATCTCATTCTTTCTGTAGTTATTTATTTAAATTCTTCTGTGAAGAAAAGCACTCTTCCTTGGTTTATTTACCCTTTTTTAATATCAATATATCCTTCTGGATATTTATTTCACTCTGTGGGTTATAATCCAATACAACCATTATTTATGTTGCTCTTCAGGTTGCTTCAGATTTGGCCATTAGAAACCCCTTAAGATTTGGGTTTCTTTTGTATTTCTGACCTGCACCTCTATCCTTTCTTGGATACGTCTTCATTTTCTGGTACTATAAGATGTTCTAAACTCATCTTGTATCCTTCCCTGCCCCAGACCTGGAGTCGTCACTTCTCCAAGATGCCTTGGTTCTTTCTACTGGAGAAACTAAGATCTGAGTACTCAGCACGCTCATTTCTACTGAGGTATTATTGTATCCTTCTCAGTGCACAGAGCTAAGAAAATATGTATATATACTGACTTGTGTATACAGCTATAGTTCAGTGTCTATTGTGGACTTAAAGTCAGGATGTCTCCAATTCCAATCTAGCACTACAGGGTTCCTTCTGGTCTCTTCCCTCTTTCATTATTTATCATTTCTTTCTCTGATATTACTAACCCACATCCCTGTGAGATACTAATTTATTGAGTACAGCATTTGTGCACAGTTCTTTTTGTCTTTATTCTTACAGTGTCCAGTCAAAATACTATCTTTAAGGTTACTTAGGTTAGTTCTCTTCTTTGTCACTTCTTTCAGTGTGGTTACATTGTTATTATTATTTGGTAATTTAGTTAGGTGCATTTTTCACTAGTTCTGTCCCAATTTGTATTCCCTGACATCCTTGTTAATTTTAATGATTTATTAGAGGGTGTGTGAGATAATACTATAGTTCTAAGAGTCAGAGGTATATAAAAAGTATATTGAGAGAAGTATAACTCCCTCTCCATCCTAACTAACCTATTTCCATTCTCCTCACTTCTTTCTAACATCTTTTCCAACTGTCTCTTGAAGGTAACCAATCTAGTTTCTGATTTGTCCTTCTTTTATTTCTTTTGCACAAATAGTAGATACATGCACATTTTCTTATATCTTCTCTTTCTCACATGAAGGGTAGCATGTTACAGCTACTCTTCCGCAGTTTTTTTTTTTTATCATGTAACAGTGTATCCCAGTTTATTCACTTCCTACAAGTTCATTTCTCATTAATGTTCATATTCTTGATTTATACATACAAATGCTGTTTTTTGGTAAACTAAACAACAGACACAGTTTTGAAGAGACAGACCAGACATTACATTTTGAGATGTGTGATTGTCAGGCTGGTGCAACAAGAGTATTGATGTTTACAGAGTAACACAGTGATCAATATTCGGGCTAATTTGATCAAAGGAAAACTTAACCGGTGGAGTCATTAATGATGCTCAGAGAAAGATACATAATCTCTCCTACAAACTCACCACCTCCAGGCCTATGTTTCAAATCTATTCTGCTCCTAGCTGCTCAGGTGAATGACTTTCCTGTGTGTCCATTATGTGTGTATGTACTAGCAACTGAGTATATTTCCCACTACTGCTCCATTGCTGCATATATATATTATGCAGGCTCAGTACAGGAGTGCTTGTTAAATATCGTAGCCAAGTCTAAGTGGCACAACTGGCTGAAGACTACTCAGAAATTGTATATGTGTGTGTGTGTGTGTGTGTGTGTGTGTGTGTGTGTGTAGACATGTGATTATATCTTTGTCTCTGCTCACTGAATTTTTATAGGCAGAAAGTAAGGATGCCCAAGGTGTCTGTAGCAGATTTCAATGACCAAAGGTAGTCATTGCTTGAAGAAACAGTGAAGTCTTAGAAGTTACCTAGGTCTTTGGACAATAGCCTCCTTTCTACCCCATCTCCATCAATGTCTTTCTTTTTCTATCAGAATCTAATTTCTAAAATTGTCCTCATGCCAGAAATTATAACAGTATTACTTCTCAAAATTCTCCCCTGAGGGATTAAGATTCCTAAATAGAGTAATTTTCGCTTGAATTTGGTGTGGCATTTAAAAACTACCCTGGACCCCAGTTTGTTCTACATTACCTATTTCTTGGTTTGTAAACATACTTTCAGTCACCCTGAGTTCCTATGCTACTTTAGACACAGTCCTTTCGTGGTACAAAGGCTTCAGACTCTCGAAACAGAGGACAATGACCAGAATTGTAGCCCTGGACATGTCAGGATGCCTCTAAAACCCCCTTTCATTGACAACCAAATATCTAATGTCTCTTCCAGTTCTAAGATTCTAAATCTAATGAATTCCTTATAGGAAATAAACAGCTATGGGACAGAGAGTAGTTTTCAGTACTTAGTAGGAATGAAGCTGCTAAAATGGTAGACTGTGATGCACTACAGAGAACAGCACCATTCCTTTGCCTTACTGAGGAGTAAGCTGAGGTCCAGGAAGATTCACTATTGCCCAGCTACTATGGCTTGGACTTCATTTAGCACCCAAGGCTCTAGAAAGGTTTACCTTTCCACTACATAATGCAATTTAATTATCTGTTGGAGAACCAAAATCTTTGAGATGCCTAGAGAGGTGAAAGGAGAATGAAAGGAATTTTTGTTTTGAAATTAACAAATAAAAAGTAAAAAAGAATATAAAATTCATTTTACTATTAATGAATAAATGTCAATGATTTGTCTAATTTACTTCATATAATCTCTTTGCTAGAAGATATAAAATACTATAAATAAAGGTGAACTACCCTCTTTCCTCTGTCCTTCCCCTTCCTGAAGAATACTGCTATCATGATTTTGTTGTGTATATACTACACATTTCTATGCCATGCATATGTGTGTATGACTTTGTATGTAAAATTCTGTAACTTGCCTTTTTCATCCACTTTTATGATTTCAAGATCTATACATACTGATTGGGTCTAACTCTACTTTATTTCATTAAACTGTCAAACCGTGTTCTCCAGATAAGAACACTTTAAACATACTACAATGTATTTATCAATTCATTCACAATAGGAATTTGTGCAATTCGTTTCTGGACGATGGGGGTGGGTGGGGTGGTTGCTGGTATCCGGGAAGCAGAAGCCTGCTTGTGAGTATGGTGGGAAGGGATTGCCAGCAAGACTCTTAATGGAATAACTGATCGGAAATCCATCTCTCCTTGGAAGAGAACACACAGAGAATCTTTAAAGAAAGAAGCACAAAACATCGCTTCTCAGCCTTTTGGCTAAGATCAAGTGAAGAAAGAAGCACAATAAAGGTGAGGTCACTAAGACTGTCCTTACCAGAATCAAGATAAACATGGAATATTTCTGCTCTGAATTATAATGTCAGGAAGTTACAGTCCCATTTCTGAGCCCTTGGAAATGGATTAGTAAGCCTCTAGAAGATTTTCAAAAGCATCTGAGGTTGATCTGGAGTAGTAGAAAGGGACAAGCTCTGCTTTCACAGTTATTATTCTTGATTCCAAATTTACATTTTCCTTAAACTTGAATAGATTAATTCTGAAATTCTGTAGCAAGCGTTAAGCCAGTGTTTAAGTCAGGTGGGCAAGAGAAATTAGGAAGAAAAAGAAACTTTGCTGTGGAGAGCTTTGTATAATTTATTCTCCAGTATCTGAGGCAGAATGATTCCTTAGCTTATTCTGCATATACAAGCTTAATTTTCTAATTTTCTGTGTGCTCAAAGTAATAAAGTCTTTAATCCCTCATGACACTGGAGTATTTATTCAACATTAGATCTTTGTGTTTATCATCTTCATTTGCTAGTATGGTTAGATCTGGAATGTCTCCCAAAAGCCTCATGTTTTTAGAGGCTGGTCTTTTGGAAGGTGACTGGATCATGGAGGTGCTATACTAATCAATGAATTACTCTACTGATAAACTGATAGCTGTATGTATTTTTAGGACATGGGGTCTGGGTGGAAGGGGTGGATCACTGAAAGGGAATACCTCCTTCCCTGACTCTCTGCTTCCTAGCTGCCATGACGTGAGTAACTTTCTTCCACCATGCAATTTTTCCCTTGGAGCAGGCCAACCATATATGTAGACTGAGACCTCTGAAATTGTGAGCCACAACAAACCTCTCCTCCTTTAAGCTGTTTAAGGGTGTTGGGTAAGGTGTCTCAGTGACAAGAAAGTGACTAAGACATATGGTTTGTTGTGAGGTCTTAAATCATTATAGATTTCTGACTCAATTTATCAGTTAGGTAAATTTGTTAAAACCTGCTCCAATTTATTGAATAAGGAAATGAAAAGAGGTACAGTAAGTGAAACCACTTTAAAACTTCATAGTGTTATTACAGTTAATAACACCATTACCACAAAGGTATAATTATTATTCAAGGAGATTTTTTAAAGCAACTAAATACTGACCTTCGTGAACTTTACAGCAACTGGAGTTGTTCTCACTTTTGCTTCATTGTAATGTGGACCAGAGCCTCTGGCTCTCATACAAGATGAAATTCCCTTCTCCCAACCCCAGAGCCATCATATCCATATTCTCTGTGAGCTGGGGCCAGATGGATATTCTCCAGTTAGTATCTGTCCATGTGGCTTGTTCCCTGAGAGCAGAGTTCCTTCAAGGACCTTAATCAGGGCCAGATCATACGCAAGTTTTTTTTCTTTTTTTGAAGGGACCACCCACAGTTTAAATACCGTGAGCAAGCTGTATGAGAAATGGCTATCTTTTACCTGAGATCTCTCCATGTCTATAAGAAAATCACCCAAAAGTTCATACCAAGGTGACACTGGGGAATTATCATCATCTTGTTTTAGCCAGTTCCTTTGTCTAGTCCTTTCCCTCTGGTTACAAGCCATATTTCTAATTGGAAGACATTGTCCTTAGCAACTAAATTTTGCCAATTACCTTTCTACTTCCCATCCCCTTTATGGATCTCACAAACAAACATTTTACAACTCAGTACTGGAGACAGAGGGCTGCGAGTGGTCAGGAAATCTTTGGAGTTATAAAGAGAAGTAGTGTTGAGGCAAGTCCAAGATGTTCTTTCCAGGAGCTGCAGTTGGTTCAGCAAGTAAGTAACCTCCTTTAAAAGTGGAAACAACACTAAGCTTGGTAAAATACTCAGCATACCACCTAGCGTACGCTAAATGCTCCTCAGATTTTAGCGATGATGATGACGATGATGATATGGTGATAACAATGAAGATCACAAACTCATTTCTACTTTCACATCATTCCCTCACTCATGCTTTCTTCTGATTTAGAAATATCTTCTTTTCTTCTTTGTCCTACCCAGATCCTCCCCATTCTAAAGAGACCCTTAAGAAATCTTCAGTCCCTGGCACAATCTTTCACTTAGTAGTAGAATGGTCTATTTTAAATCTTAGTTTTTTTCCTTTAGTCTTTCTTTCTCAGGAAGATTTTAAGTTCCTTAAGAGCAGAATCTTTTTTGCTGTTTCTATTTGGAACAGGTCTGGGCCCATGTACCTATGAAATACCTAGTATTAAGTATAGCTGAGGCAGAGCAGCACCACGCCCAATATAAAAGGAATTCCACACAGCTGAAGACTGTCCTGGCTGCACAATACCTTCAGATTGCCTCTACTAACTCATAACAAATAAAACGATCCTACACTGACTGAAGAGTAAAAAATTTATATTCTCTGAATACCCCTCAATGAGTAAGGAGTTCTAGAAGCTAGTTTGAGACTTAATACTTGCCAGTGATAATTCACTATGTAATTATCTGTTCCAGATACTGGAGTACTAATTATAAACCCACCTATCCAACAGGTACAGTAGAGGTATGTTCCCCATGCATGTTTGTACTGGCCCAATAGCTCTGGACTGCCAAGATACGGATTTTGTAGCAAATGAGAACTGGTTAAAAATCATCAAGTAGCTGCTGATCTTCCGTCAGCTGTTGAGGCTGAGGCTATCGGCCTCCACAGTGCTTTGGGCATTCTCTAGCTTAGGGGCACCTCCGCAAATGGGCTGGACACTACGGCACAGCACTACATGGAGGGGAACTTCTGATAGGATTCTATCTAGATGTCATCCTTACCTTTCTCTGGACATAAGCAAAGTCCTTCATCTTCATCCTCCTGTCTCTAAGGCCAGATCACAGATGCTCTCATCTTTCAAGCTTAAGCAACTTAAGGACTTGTCAAGTATTCTCTTAGCTTTTAGCACTGTGTGGTGGGGAGAGAAAGTGCTCAGTAAAGGGGTGCTGACTGTTGACTGTGAGAAAACACTGCAGGATGCGGGTGTTCTGCCAAGGCCCCGGATGTGTCCCAGCAAACACTTTTCCCCTCCTACCTCTGTCCCTTGGCTTCTTGAGGTCAGTAACAGCGCCTGACTACACAAGGTGCTGGTCTCTGCTTTCTGCTGGGTTTTCTTCACGCTCTCCAAAAGACGAAGAATGGGTGGAAAGGCTCAGCCACAGGATATTGGACTGTTTACAGTTGGCCAGGCTGAGATTAGCGTGAGCACAACATATGCCAAATCCATTGGAAGTTACATTTTCCTTTTGTTTACACATTATAGGGGAGAAGACCGGAGGGGGAAAAAAAAGCAGGTGACCTCCTCTTAACCTCACCCGTCTGCAAGAGGCTGCTGCCCTCACCTCTGAATGAACTTTCAGATTATCTCAGACAAGATTCACCTTGTGCTGAACTTGTACGCCCGCTCTGAAGCCCCCAGTCACGTAGCTGTGATTAAACATTACAGAGTGGCCATAAATTTACAGAAGTATTATTGTGGCTTGCTTTCCTCTTTCTTCTTTGGGAGAGGAAGAAAGCAATGGGTTTGAGGTGGGGGTAGTTAAAAGAAGGGAAACCCATAGTCAAACAAACAGTTCCTTTTCACAGTTCTGAACGAAACAGAAAATATTACGTAGGTGTCCCAGAAAGAAGGGGAAAGAAATTTGGTGATATGAGAGGAATCAAGAGCTCCAGAACCCAGAACTCAGCACAACAGCTGAGGTGCTTCTGGTCAGATTTTTCAGACAACTTGGGTCCACAGGTGAAGCACAAACCTGTTCTGTCCTTATTCTTGGCTTGTTATGAAGGGGATCCCTGAAGCAATACTTCTGCTTGAGAAGATGAGTGACACTGTCCCTTGGGCTTGCTACATGGGACGGGGCAAGTAACAGGGTAGTAGGTAAGAGAAAGAAGCCTTCAAGAAAACACAGTATGCTTTGTTCTCTGAGCTACAATGAGAGATGACGATGTCCCAACATCTGGGACATTTAAACAGAGACTGGACAACAATTTGACCATATTCTAAAGGAAACATTCTGTAGCTGGACCCAGGAGACTGACCAGATGACCTAAGAACATTTATTCCTGTGATTCACTGTTTTATGCTGAAAGTAGAAAAAAATGGATATTCTGCTAAAGTTTGTTAAAACTCTCTAGGATTCCCGAGCCAAGATACGCCCGTGAGAGGCCTGTGCTGACCATGAAACAATGAGACCTCTATAACCAGAAAAGGCCAGGGAGTGCTCTATTTGATCCAAAAGAATTGTAAAAAGTGGTCAGGAAGCCCAGACTGAGGTGATAGGCACTGGCCAGCAAAGTCACCTTTGGAAAGGAGTCATTCTGTCTCTGGTTACCCTATGGCAGTGACAGGGGTGCTAAAGAGGCTCATTGTTTCTACAACTGGCAAAGCTTTGTCCATTTAAGCAGCAAAGCCCAGGGTCCATCCGCATGAGGAAGGCAGCTGACGGCTTAGCTCAGCTCTGACTCTTGCTACTTGTGAGAAGCAGCCAGGAGGCAGCACACAGGCCTTGGAAATGCTCAGGCACTGCCTCTGATGCGGAGCTGAGCCAAGAAGTGAAATGGCCGTGGTGCCAGGGCAGTTGTGGGCATATTTAATTTCAGCATGGGAGTTCTGAGGTCAACCTCTGGTCCCGGCAGTAACCTGTGTTCAAACCTCTGGTCTAGATTTGCAGAAAAAACAATAGGCTCCTGTCTTTCAGTGTGAGTACTGTGTTGAACCATGAGTCCAAGGGTCTGAATATATGGAGGTGGGACACGAGAACCATATGGAGGCTGAGAGAACGAGCATGGCCCTGCACTAAAGTTGGCAGTTTGGAATCAGGCAAATAGTCTTACAATATGTAGGTAATAGGCCAGGTCTGCTGATGAGGCAGACTCAGGGGGGCAGGTGGGAACCAGAAAGGTATACACGAGAGGAAGAAAGGGTTGCTAGTACTAAGTGCTAGAAAATGTTGACTAGAAACATAGGGAAAAAGGGTAATAAAATTTATGCTTGAGAGCCAAAAGTAGTCCAGGTACTATATTAAGTGGTTTATTGGTACAGTCTCATTTAATATAATCCTAAGAGAAAGATACTCTTATCATGCCCATTTTATGCATAAGATAATTTAGGCAAAGAATAATTTAAGAAAATGCTTAAAATCATACTGATTCAGTCCATCTTTAAATAACTACTAGAATCTCAGAAACAGAATTAAGGAAACCTATAAAATTTCATGCCATTCAGACAATAACATTTCCTGCCATCCTTCAAGACTTGGTTTAAATTCTCGTCTCCTCTAGAAAATCTTCTTGAACACTACTGTCAGCTTCTGAGATTTATCCCTTCTCTGGAGTCTGGTTATTGTTTATGGTGCACAGGAAGTACAGTTTCACATATTTTTCTATTCTTCCAACTGTTTGTCCCTCACAACTGAGTGGCTGGTTATGTCAGTAAACCAGATGTTAATATGAGAGGAACGTAAGTGTTTTCTGTTTGTATCTCCCAGAAAAGAACATCAGCTATGTGCGAACAGTATGAGATCCACAACGCCTAGTACAGCAAGAGACACACGATGGGACTTCAACATACTGTAACTAGCCCGCCATCTAACAAAAAGCTCTTGATGTAGAAAATGAGGAAAAACTGTATTCATTAGTATAGTTATTCATTAGTAGAATGTGCTGGAGCAGAACAAAAGAGAAATATATATGAGTGTAGAATGAATTGTACCTCTTTTGCGTATATTTTTTCCCCAAATGACATAGCTTTATTGTTAGTTTCTTTATAAAAATAATATATGTTCTTTGCAAAAAAGAATTTCGGAAAAAATGCCTTTAACTCAAAAGAGCACAGTGGGAAACTATCATCCATCATCTCATCTCCTAGGGATAAAAAATGTCAAAAATTTAGAATTTAGCCTTTAATAACTTTTTTCTCATCAAAAATAGAGAAAATTACCCCAGCACCAAAAAAAAAAAGAAAAGAAAATAGAGCAAATTATAACACTGCCAAAACACTGATGTCTTTTACATACACAGAGATTAACCTAATCATTTTAAATACTCTACAGTATCTGTTTTTAATGGTTATATACCATATAAAGTTGAACAAATTCTTTATTGAGATTTTAGTTTTTTCTCAGTATCTTCCTATACTACCCAATGCCTTGATGACAATATCTGAAAACATATCTTTGTATATTTCTTTAAGTGTTTCCTTAGAAAATAGTGCAGTGGTGTGCCTTACAACACAGCACAGTGGTTAAGTGTTGATTCTGGACCAAAACAGCCTAAGTTAGATTCTTGACTCTTCCACTTCCCAGCTTTGTGACCTTGGACAATTTGTCTAACTTTTCTCCTATTCAATTCAATCATCTACCATAATATAATTATAATTTATCTATATAAATGTACTGGTATCCCATGCAGACTGAATGAGCCAGTTCATACACAGCACTTAGACAGTGTGTTTCACACAGTAAGTACTCAAAAAATGTTAGCAGTGATGATGATGATAAATTCCTTGAAGCAGAATTCCATGTCAAAGCTTTAATGTTCATTAATAAACCTTCTTACAGAATAGTGCATCAATTTAACCCTCATTAACAAGTATCAGAATGTTTTTGAGTAGAAATACCCAAACAGAACCTAGGCGAACATCTGGCAGAAATACTGGAAGGGCCACCTCACTAAACAAGAAGCTTCAGGCTTATGATCTCAATGATGCCCTTCTACCATAAAATCCCATTTCCTTGTCCTATTCCTAAATCATATAAATGTAACGAAAGTCACGAGGACAAATTGAGAATACACAGGACACTTGCAGAATGCTAACTTGATTTAGATACTGCTCTACTGTTTGCAAAATGTTTTCAAATATATTCTAATTTTTGATACAAAAATCACCTAACTTGTTGGCTATGTAAATTCAGACTTTGTAAATGGAACAAATGAGTGATGATCAAACTACGGAATAACCAGAGAGATGTCTGGTCTCATCTTATCCATTTTCCAGTTCCTAAAATTCAGCTCTATGCCTCAGAATGAAACAGACCTTAGCCTGTAACCCTGTACCTCACCACCCACAGATCAGAACCTCTGTGATTCTCTTTATCTTCCACTGTCAGTATCCAAACAGTAAGAAGTGCCAGTTCCTTGGATTTTAACCTTGTAACCATGGGGTTTTCCTCTCTGCTTTCTAGGAACTCCTATATCTAATGAACACATAGGCAAGGAGTTAGATACCATCTTGCTGCCTGAGGTAACGTGAAATAATTTAGCATACTTCATTGTTGCTCTCCTCATCAACCACGAGCATTTACCAGAATTTAACAAAATGGTTCCTTAACTATTTCTACCCTGTTGCTTCCTACTCCAATAAAAGCTTTCTTGAGTTTTCAGGTCTCTAAAGAAACAAAGTCTAGTGTTTTCAGGACTTCCCTAAAATTCTCTACCTTAGTTCTCTCAATAGGAAGTGTGAGTATTCCACTTTAAAACTAGATGTGTGTTAAGACAATGACCCAGTGCAGATGTGTGTTCATAGGAGAAAACAAAACAAAAACAATAAGTGGCTTATTGTTAAACTGGGCTCTGGTTATATTTCTGATCATTACACCATTTACTGAAGTGAAGGTTTAGGTCTGCATTAGAAAACCTGCGCTCTGAGTGTTGAAATCAAGGTTAGGGCACTGAATATACAACTGGGAGCATTCGAATACATTTTTCCTTACCAAAGGCCAGCCTGAAAACAGTTTCTTTTGTTTAAAATACATGCTGTTTAATACTGATCTTTAGTGATAACATTTTTATTGTGTGGCTCTTTACATTCACATATGGTGCATCTCACGAAGCTATGCATGGATTACGCAGCCATATATTTTTTAAAAGTATCATCGGTTGTACAACTTTCTTTTGGTAGTTATCTGTAGCTGCCATCTGCAGGGTGCGCTGCTCTTCTGTACCCACAACCTTTGCTTGCAATCAGCCTCCTTCCTAGTCCTTCCTGGTTTGTTTCGGAGTATTTTTTTTAGGCAAGTTAATAATCAATCTTTACTGAGTATTTTCTCTGCATTTTCCATCATATGCTATTAGGACTACTAAGAAATAGAAATATATATAGATATATGTAAATATATATATTTCTATAAGTAGAAATATATTAAGTCATAAGACTCCATATTTAAGTCAATCGAAGCACTATTTTTTTTTTGAAGCACTATTTTTATGGGATGGTAAGTGATTAACTTTCCATTAACACTGAATAAAATGATCAAGTCATTGTGAAGCAGGATAGAGATCACCACAGAATGTTTAGATGGAAGAGCAGTGAACAATGATACTATTTCACTTATACTGGATACCTAGCACATATGAGGTAGAGAACTCGTTCATACTGGATTTCCTAGCACGGTGCCTGACACAACAGACACCTGATAAATATTTATAGAATGAATTCCCCCCTCTCCTAATCTGCCGTCTATTTCAAAGCTAAGGGACCAGGTGTTTTCCAGGACACCTACCTTCCCCAAAGGGCCCCCGAATCATTACAATTTCCATAAGGTTGTGCAGTTTTCTGGCAGCCACCCCAGAGGGGGTGATGCCTCCTCTGACAAGTTAGTGTGTGCTGCTGCTCTGGGGACAGTGCCCATGGGAACTTGGTTTGCACAGCTAATGAGATTTTTGGGAGTTTGGGGTAGATGGAGGTGGGAAGCAGCAAGGTAGGAACATAGATCTTCAGTTGTGGGGCAGGAACCTTACATTCTTTGTCCTTGTTCCCACAGCAAAGCATGCATATATCCCAAAAGGGGATCCAACTGTGGAATCTTGAATATTATGATTGATTTATGAGACAGCAACACTTGTTTACAAAAGCATTTCCTCAAAATGTTTTTGCTTTTGCTTAGCACTTACTTGAGGGTGCTGATTAGGCTGAGTCCAATGTATCTGTAGAAGATAAAAATAAAACTTCCTTTCCTCTCCAGGCAACCATGGCTTCCTCTAGCCAGAACTGACCCAGGAAAGTATTAGCAGATTTACTCTCTTCTTTCTCTCCCTGAAATGCATCTTATCCACACCAATTACATGGGCACCTGCAATCTCTAAGAATAAGACTCTTTCCTCAGTGGGCCAGTTTTCACGCTCCCTTGCAGAGCTCAGTTACACTGACAGGTGATCCTGGCAAAAGTCACATTTCTGGACTCAATTTCTCCAATAAAATGAATTTTGGAGGCTAATTGATTTCCAAGGGCCTTTTTCTAGTTCTGAAACTTAATCTCTATGTATGTCATATTCTCCAATGAGAGACAAAGGTAGGAAAATGAGCCCTCTTCTTCTGCTAAAGCCGTAATGTCAGGGAAAGGGAAGTCTTTAGTGAAGTTTGGCTCATGCTCAGGACTAAGACTGGATCCCATTATTGCTGCACATGCATTTATTTACTTATTCACCATTTAATGAATACCTACAACGAATGCTTGCCATGTGCCTCAAACAGTGTGAAGCCGTAAGTGAAACAAAGACTGCATTCCTGCTTAAGATGGAACATTATGCCATATCCCCACCAAAGGCTAAGTTTTATGGAGTTTTTCATTGGGTATCATATACAGTGAGGTTACCAGAAGGTGGTATGTGGAATTATGAACTTTAATTATACGTCTTTCTACTTCACACTGTAAATCTGGTATGTGGTAAGGTAGCATAATCTTGGATTACTCTGAAACAAATACGATTTTGGATAAAGTATGTTTTGTTTTGTCAGTCTTAGAGGCTGTGTGAAGGAGTTAGGAGGTTACATGTCAGTTTGGTTCATTTATTGCTCTTCTTTGGCCTTCTCCAGCACCCAGTGGTACCTTAAACTGCTTAAAGTTTTATCTCGGTGATTCTCAATGGTGGACTTTTTCCAAACCACATAGCCCTCTCCAAGACTAGTCGCCCTAATGAGCCATGAGCCTCTGACACTGGTAGGAGTGTGTGGAATCCCTCAGGTATGTTCAGGTGGAAAAAAAGAGGCTCCACTGCTTTGGAATATCCATCTCTCCCTCTGGCCCAAGAATGATGTGTCAAAATGAACGCTGTTTCAAACTTGCTTGACAGGGTCTGCCTCGTGCCCAGGAAGGTGCATCTTTGCTCTCAGCAACCTGAAGCATGTCTAGGGAATCACAGCAGTATTTTCAAGGGGTATAATGGTATCTGTCTGCTGTCAGTGCAGGTTTTTATCTCTACCTGATTCAGCTCTTAGCCCTCTTCACAGTTTCAGTTTTTTGGAGCAGGGCAGGCTATTTTATGACTTGTTGTAGAGATCTGCTTTAATTACTAACACATAATAGAGATAAACCTGAGTTTCCAACACACACAGGAACAGAATAGCCCTAGAAAATAATAGCCCTATAAAAACAGACTTGGAGTTGCCAGTACTGAGAAGGGATAAAAGAACAGCAATTAAAAAAAAATCAAATGTCAGTATCAAGCATATTAACTGAACTGAAAATCCCTGTGTGAATAATAAAACACCTTCAACTTAATAATACTAAAGGCTTAGGTCTACATTAGAGAACTGGTGCTGTAACCCTGTGCTCTGAGTGTTGAAATCAAGGCTTAATAATGTATCTGACTTAATAATGGGAGAAATGGACCAAGAATTTGCATCTTATATCCCTCCAAGTTTGTTTGGTTTTTTTTCCCCACAACTTCTAATCTTACTTAAAAGGCACAAAACCCAAGCCCATTGGATAATCAGCCTTTCATGGAGGGATGGATGGAAGGCAACTCTCATGTCTTCCATCTTCACTGCAAAGTGAACAAAAAGACATGAATTTCAACTACAGTGCATAAAGTGTGAATTAAATCCGTGTAGAGCGGGATGAGAAGCCTAGGAAAGAGAGACTCGGCTAGTAGCAGTCTCGTTTCCAAAGATAGCTGCAACAGTGTCTCTGCCCTCACGTGTTCTTTTGCAAATTAACCTTGCCACTCCTCCATCAAGAGGTAGAAGCCCATTTCCTCTCCTTTTCAATCTGGGTTAGCTCTAGAATTTATTTCAAGAGAATATGGTAAAAGTGATACTGTCTATCTTGTAATGCTCACTCTTGGAATCCAGTCACCAAATAAAGAAGGTTAAGCGACGTACATGGAGGGACAGAAAGAGGCCCAGCTTACTGGCCAACCCTACAAGTATAAAAATGTCTGTATCCCATACACACACACACACACACACACACACACACACACACACGTTAAGGTAAAAAGAAAAGCTGTTTGAAACAAACCAATTCATCAATTAATGCAAAACTTCAAAGAATGTCATTATGTAATTCCAGCAAATAAATGAAACTAAGTATAATTTTTGGATAAATCTGGCCATTAAATGTGATTATATAAAAGGAATATGGGAAAACAGCATCATTGAGTATTGACGAAGTATTCATTCAAAGAAGATGGACTTGAATTGAAGTTTTCAAAAGATAACTTCAGGGACCTCAGATGCCGTGATACTAAATAGCACGGCCAAATGATAACAAAAACTTGCCAATAAATGAAGTCTATGAAAATTATTATGAAATGATTTGTGACTCTTAAAATTTTTATCTAGAATTTTCTCATCCCTATGAATCACACAGTGATGTCTACATGGGTGCTGAAATATAGACATTATTTCTGCCCGATAGGATACATTTCTGTCAATACAATCCTTAGACCTGGTGGAGGAGGCAGTTGCCTGAGAGGAGAGGCCAGGGTATTACTGTAACAGACAAGAAATGCAAGTCAAATCTGAGATCTCTGTTAGCTGCAGAACAGGAAGTAGGGCCTGTGGTATGCACTGACTAGTGGTGCTGCTTAGCTCAGTGTAATGATTAAGAAGGCATCCAGTGTGGTGGCACTTGCTTGTAATTCCAGCTACTCAGAAGGCTGAGGCAGGAAGATTGTGAGTTCAAGCCCAGCCTGGGCAACTTAATCAGACTCTGCCTCAACTGCTGGTGATACAACTTTGTGGAAGAGTGCTGCCTGGTATGCATAAGTCTATAGAGGCACCAGACTTGTGAATGAAGCCATCTTTGGTATTCTAGTTCCAGCTGCCATTTGATTGCAACTTCATGAGAGATGTTAGCTAACAACATATAAAGAAAGCCATCTAACTTACCTCTGGTCAAATTTCTGACCTACAAAACTGTGAATAAATAAAATGGTTGTTGAGTAAAGTGCTAATGTGGGTAGCTTGTTAATATAGCAAAAGACAATTCAAACAACTGGAAATATTCCTCCTCAGTAAATTCTTGCAACATGTTAGATAGGTATTTGTTTGGGGAACTTGGAAATAATTTGAGGCCTCCACCTCAACTTTTAGGTATTAACAATTCAATACACAGGAAGAAGGTAGAGGAGCAAATTGCCTTATAATCTCTGTAGTGAGTCTTGTTAAGACTTCTGGATGGCACTTCCTGATAGGAAGCCTGCAAGGTGTGCTACTGTATGAATGTTTTATCTGCCCCAAATTCATGTGTTGAAATCTTAATCCCCAAAGGAATGGTATTAGGTGGTAGGGCCTTTGGGATATGATTAGATCATGGAGGTGGAGCCCTTATGAATGGGATTAGTGTCCTTTTTATAAAGGAGACTTGAGAGGGAACCCTTTCCCCTTTTACCATGTAGGAATACAGTAAGAAAAGTGCCACAAGCTGGAAAGTGGACCCTTACCAGACATCTGCCGTGATCTTGGACTTCCTACCCTTCATAACTGTGTGAAATAAATTTCTTTTGTTTGTAAGCTATCTAGTTTATGGTATTTTGATACAGCAGCCTGGATGAACTAAAACAAGTGGAAACTGGCTTTTCTCTGTAGGCTGGGTAGCTCTTAGAACAGAAAGGGTTCTTGCTTAAGGGGCTCCAATGATGCTTTTCTATTCCTACTGCTTAAAGTCCCTTCTTGCTATAGAAAACTGAAGTCAAGAATGTGTCACTTATGTTCATATTGCCATGTGATATGATTAAGAACTGTTACTAGTGCCCAGGACACAGGTTGTACTCTCGAATATCCTCCCTTATGACTATTCATTGCCACGCCCCACTGTAAAGGGGGCGGCAACCCAGCCCCCTTTACAGTCTCTTCTAGCTACGACTCCTCAGGTAATACACCATGCTTCCATGGAACCACTTCTGTTCTTTCCCTCTCTCTCTCCATACTTCCCGCTCATCAGCTGATCTTTTGTTTGAATATATCACAGATGTGGAAAGGTGGCTATTTGCAGGCTTCTTCTTTTAAATCAACACCAATGCCACTGATAGGCGATTCCCGCCTGTGATGAGAGAGTCCCACCTATCACGAAGAGAGATTAATGTGATTTTATGAACAGAAGCATGGGGGAAGCTTTCTCAAAAGGTTTGGTTGATGCTACATTTTTGTATGTGAAAACATTGCTTTCGGGTTGTGAACTCTTTAAAACAAACAGTTGAGATCATTGTTAACAGGAGACAGGATGACTTGCATAGCTTCTGTCAAGACTGACTGCTTTTAGGGAGGAAATGCAGAAAACAGGGTTGGGCCTTTTCACAATGATCCATCTTTCAAAAGCACAAGCGAGTGCCCTCTCTTATTAATCAAAAGAATCTGGTTTACACTGGAAATAGGGAGCAAACACCGCACATGAGGCCATCACATCTTTCCTTTGCTGAAAAGTGAGAGAAGGCCAAATAATTCTGTTTTCTTTCACTTTTCTATTCAGGAATACCTCTCTGGAGGTATCTGAAGTCAGGAGGAAGAAATGGTCATTCAAATTAGGAAATCTTATTGTTTCATGGTTCCTCTGAGGTAAGATGTTAGGCAGGAGAAATCATGTTGCATTGTTGAGATTGCCCTGGGGAAGGCACAAGTTCTAACACATTCCTTTGATTTTACTACTCTACTATCACCCAGTAACCTGAAGGCCAACGCAGATGTACCTTGGGCTTAACATTATTTCCCCAACCTTTCTCACATCCCTAAATGCACAATACCTAAACCCCAACTTCTAAGCAAGAAATGTCTAAGGAAATCAACAGAGAGCAAAAACTTTATAGGAAGTTTGTTACAGAAACAATTAGTCTTCAGTCTAAAGAAGGATAGGTCCCCTTGATGGAGGCTGGGGAGAGACGTACAATTACCACTACAGGAAGGAACAAAGCCCTGTTCTAGGTATTTCTATCCCTTCTCAGCTACCAAACAAAAGCTGTAAGCTACTGGAGGAAGGAAAAGGCAACTCTTTTTCCTCCAGGGAACAGAAGAATACCTACTGGGATGGGAGTGGGGGGAGGTCAAAAACAATATCAAACAAAGAAAAACCAAAACAAACCCTATGCCCATTAGAAAGAGATACAAGAAGGAACTGGGTGTAGGTCATTAATGATAATGATACCTTATTGGTAATGGAGGGAAAGGATCATTGAGAATAGAAAATATGAATACCTCAGCTCCTCACCACCAAGCTAGCAATGAATAACCAAAGTTAGTGGTAAACTGCTGGGGGACAGATATTCTAAGATGAAGCACAAAGAGAAGACTTAAAACAAAGATGCCCACTTCTATCAGTTCTCTTCAACACTGTAGTAGATGCCATAAAGTGAGAAAAAGAATTTAAAGGCTCACAGATTAGAAAGGGAGAAATGGCACTATTCATATATGATAAGGTCTTCTACATAGAATATTCTTCCCAATGCATCCTAATGCCATATACCATCAATAAACTATAAACTATTACTGGTAGAAAAAAAATTAAAGAAAAAAATAACTGTCTACAACAGCACCAAAATACCCTAGAACAGGGCTTTGTTCCTTCCTGTAGTGGCTATTGTATGTCTCTCCCCAGCCTCCATCAAGGAAGCCTATCTCTCTTTAGATTGAAGACTAATTGTTTCTGTAACAAACTTAAATATCTAGATGCCAGATTATTTAAAAAAGAAATCAAAGAACATCTAAAACAAAACAGATAAATATATTGTGTTTGTGGACTGCAGAATTTAAGATTATTAAATTTCCCAAACTGATCTATAGATTCAATATAATTAAAGTTTCATTAGCATATATGGATATGGATAGAAATTGGCAAGCCCGTTCTAAAATTTGTATAAGAAAAGCTGATATGATTTTGAAAAGGAAAACAAAGTTGGAGGGTTCACACTATTTTAAAAAAATATTATAAAGTTACAATAGTTATGACAAAGTAGTATTAGTGAAATGATAGCCACACAGATCAACATACCACAAAAGGGAGTCTAGAAGTAGATCCAGCAAATATGCGTGGTCATAGGTTTTGCCAAAGGTGCAAAGGCAACTGCACAGAGAAAAGACAGCTTTCTTAAAAAACGATACTAGAAGCAATGGTGGGCCATCGTATTGGTTTCATATGACTACTGTAACAAATCACCATAAACTAGGTGGCTTAAAAGAACAGAAATTTCTTCTTTCCCACTCCAAAATCAAGGTGTTGGCTGGGCTGTATTCTCTCTGAAGGTTCTTTGGGAGAAGCTGTTCCTTGCCTCTTTCTAGTTTCTGTCTCTCTACGTATCCACTGGTTTGTGGGTACATCATTCCAATCTCTGTTGCTGTGGTCATACTGCCTCTTTCTCTTCTGGGTATCTCAGAAATACCTCTCTCTCTCTCTAATGAGGATACATACGATCACTTTTAAGGGCCACCTAGATAATACAGGAAAATTACTCCTGCTAAGATCCTTGACTTAATAATACCTTTTGTCATATAAAGTAATATTTACACCTTCTGGAGATTAGGATGTGGGCATATATTTTTTGGGTCTATTACTCAGCCACTACACCTATATCCCCCCAAAACAAAACCAACTGACCAACCAACCAGATACCTCTCAACTCCAATCTATGTAATATACCATATATAAAAATTAAATATGAACCACATGTAGAAATTAAATCAAAATGATTATATACCTAAAAGTAAAACCAACAGCTATAAAACTTCTAGGAGAAAAAACTTTGAGCTTGGTTTAGATAAAGATGCTTAAGTATAACATAAAGTCCATTATCCAGAAGCTTAAAAAATGATAAACCACAAAATCAACAACCTCTGCTCTTTAAAAGAAAATGAAAAGACAGCCATAGACAGGGAGAAAGTGTTTGCAAATCACATAGATGATAAAGGATTTGTATCCAGTATATAAAATGAACTTCCAAAACTCAGTAACTAGAAAACATAATTTTAAAAATGGGAGCTGGTGCAGTGGCACATGCTTATAATTCTAGTGTATGTCCCCTGAAAGTCTCAAGTTTGGAAGGTGATTGGATCATGAGGGTCATATATTCATAAGCAAATATAGCTGAATAAATTATTGGCAAGTATGGGCTGGTCAGAGGAGATGGGCCACTGGAGGTGTGACCTGGAAGTGTATATTCTTGTCCCAGGCTCCTCCCTCTCATTCCCTGTCCTCTCTGTACTTCCTGTCAGCCGTGACAAGAGCAGTTTTCCTCCACCAGGCCCTCCCACCCTGCCATTTCTGCCTTGGATCCTTTGGAGCATAAACTGAACTCACTAAAACTCTGAGCCAAAATAAACCTCTGCTCCTCAGGTTGTGGATGTTGGGTATTTTGTCATGGTGAGAGGAAAATGCCTAACACACGCAGCTCTCTGGGAGGCTGAAGAAAGAGGTCTACAAGTTTGAGCTCAGCCTGGGCAATTTATTGACCTAGCAAGGTCCTGTACCAAAAAAAAAAAAAAAAAAAAAAAGGGATTTGGTTAGACAATCATCTAAGAAGATACAGAGATGACAAATAAGCATAGAAAAAGACACTCAGCATCACTGGTTACTTAGGAAATGCAAATTAAAGCCATGATCAGATAGCACCAACACATGGTTCAGAATTCATTAAAAAAAATAGTACATTCATTTTGGAAAGTTTGGAAGTGTCTCAATTAGGTTAGTTTCTCAATATATAACACACCAATCCCACACCTAAGTATTTATAAACGCTAAATGAAGACTTACATTCACATGAAAAATATCTGTATGTGAAAGTTTAAAAAAAAAAAGCTTTGTTAATTACAAAAATAA
Source organism: Hystrix cristata (assembly GCA_004026905.1). NCBI lineage: Eukaryota > Metazoa > Chordata > Mammalia > Rodentia > Hystricidae > Hystrix > Hystrix cristata. Next base: position 107,854 of record PVJO010000551.1, read on the forward strand.
AAAAATAAAAATAAAAAAACTAGAAACAACCCAGATGTCCTTTAACTAGTGAATGGATAAACAAAGACTATAAGCACACAGTGGAATACTATTTAGCAATAAAAAGAAATGAACTACAGATATATAGTATGATATGGATGAATGTCAAATATATTAGGCCAAGTAAAAGAAAACAGATACAAAAGAACTCTATATGGTACTATATAGAGCTCTTTTATATTCCATTTATATAATATTCTGGAAAAGGCACAAATATAGGGACAGAAAATAGATCAGTAATTTCAGAGACTGGAGATGGAGGAAGGGTTTGACCACAAATGAGACAAAGTTGTTTTTTTTGGTCTGCTTTTTTTTTTTTTTGGTAGGGTGATAGAACTGTGGTATAAATGAGTTATGATATGTGTCTGACAGACCTACACACCCCATAGAGTAAGTTTTCATATGTGTGAATTATGCCTCAATACAGGTACTGTTCATATACAAACATTTACCTTACCCTATTCACTCTGACATTCTATGGCAGGCCATTCTTCTGTAGATAGCGCCTTACCCTTAATTTTAACTTTTTGAGTATATAAACTCTAAGAACTACTGGAAAGAATAATGGAAGCTTAGTGTTGACCGGATGTTGCCTCCAGTTTCAAAAGTGGGAAGAAAATGGATGCTGAAATGAAAATAAAATAGACAACTCACATATTGGACTGATAATCTTTGATACAGTAATATTATTCCTGATGGTACTAAATCACCTAACATGTTAAAAAAAAGCCCTGTAGTCCAAAATGATCACTACACATTTATTTTTAACTAAAAATCTGCAACATTTAGCACTAGGGGAATACTAATGTAATTTACAGCACAGCTGTGACATTTTAAGTCACGTATGCATGGGTATAAAAGAAATTATTCTTAATATGGCCAGTATTTAAAAATCACCATATACAATTGAATATATAATGAGCTTGACTATGCCAAAATATATATTAAGTGAGGAAAGGAGTTATATGAAAATATTTATAGTGATTATCTCTGGATGGTATGACATGAATAATTTTTTCCCTCTGAATTGTACCTCTTATACTTTTTAAATTTATTTATGAGCATATAGTAGATTTTAAGAGGGAAAAATAAGTTTGAAGACATTAATTAGCATCTACCTTCATGGCGCTATAAGAAATACAAAGTAAAGTAAGGACAGATTTCACTTTTTTTGTGTGTGTGCCAGGGATCAAACTCAGGGCCTTGTGCTTGCAAGGCAAGCATTCTAACCACTGGGCTAAATCCCCAGCCACAGACTTCACTTTTAATGAGTTAATATTTATTGTAACAGCTTACAATAACCCATGCCCATGACTGAAGAGTGAGTCTCTTCTTTATGGGCAAATTGTCACCTTAGAAGCAAGCATAGAACTTTAGGAGCCATGAGGAAGGATCCTGTCATCTGACCAGGATGGCAAGGCATCGGGAGCATGGCAGAGGCTAACATTTATCAAGTACTATGTGCCAGGTACTGTTAGTACATCTCCTTATTTAATCCTCAGAGAAACTCTGTGGGATCCTATTATTTTCTTCTTACGATTGAGAAACTGAGGCATTGGACATTTAACTTACCCATGAGCAGTCTGTGACAAAACCAAGATAATAATAGAGGCAACTAATTCTACACACAAGTACGGACAGAGTGGTTCATAAAAGAATGGATCCTCATAATCAAAAGAGCAAAAGACTACAACACAATGACTTCACATCTGTCTAATCTGGCAAAGACAAGATATATGCACACAGCTGTATAACCAAGATCAAAAGCAACATAGTCACAAAAAAAAAATCTATGCATATAGGGTCTTTGAGAAGAGAGATGATGTCCATCTAACAGCAAGACAAAGGATGATTCAGCAGACACAAACGTCAGGGAGATCTAGGTGACTGGTTGTAGCCATGAAGGCAAGATAAGAAGGGAGCTTAAACCAATGTATTTCTTTCTTCTGTTGGCCGAGGTTGGTGGACTAAAAACGTGGGTTACACTTTGTGCTTCCCATAGAACCCTATTTCATGCTTTATTTTCCCATAGCAGACCTGCCCTGCACAATACCAATATTTGCTGGTGAGACGTTGGGGGGTGAAAAAACATGATGCAATTCCGATACTTAGACCTCACAATCCCTCCCTCTTAATTTTCTCTCTTTTGCTCAAATTAGGTCAAGGAACAAACACAGAAGAGGGTCAAACAACAGGATTTTCTGAGTAGATACAGCATAGAAAACCAAGTCAAACTTCTATACTCAGTGTTAGAGAGTGAAGGACGACTTTGCACACAGTCCCTCAGTTACAAAGAAGAGCTCATGGAAAAGGAGTGGGTATGTTCACAGCATTTATACAAGCTCACGATGTGCGATGTGCAAGTACCCGCTGGAAGAGAAAGAACTTTCCTCTACTGGGAGATGTCTGTTCTAGAGGCCGACACAGTCTGCCATAATAGGGACATTCCTTGTTCAAGGCAGGAGGGAGGCACTTGCCTTCAAAGGGCTTACACAAGACTGAAGATCAGGGAAATGATACAAGACAGTCACAAGAGACTAGGAAGGAACCCTGAGTACTTCAGCAGACTGGGGCCTGCCTCAGGGGACTGGCCTCTGGCGTTTTTAGGGAGGGACTCCCAGGAACTGAAAAGAAGTTGAGCATCTTGAAGGCTCCTTGATTATGACTTATTTCTTCTTGGAGGGCACCTAGTACATAATTAAGCATTCAGTAAGTAATAGCCCTAATATGGTTACTATGTGTCAGGCACTGTGCTGAGCATTTTTATATATCATTTCAATTACCCAATGAGGTAGGGTTTATTAATAAACCCACTATACGGATAAAGAGAAAGAGGCCAGAGAGGATTAGTAACTTTCAAATTATCAAAGGACTCTTTGGAAAAAGGAGAATGTATGCTGTTACAGATCCTAGAACAAGGTGTATACATGTGTACATATGTATATCTATGTATTTAAAAGTTATTAATAACTTTAAAAATTAACCCAAGAAGTAATTATTTACTTCTTGACTATTTATTTCAACACTGCTCCTCATTTTGCTAGGTGTTTTTGGTTGTTGTTGCTGTTCCCAGGGCCTCTTCTTTTATACTCTAGTCCTTACTGCTTACTTCAGTGCTTAGATTTCCTTGATCCTTCTATTCTCCTTCTCTGTGCTCATTTAAAAAAAATGAAAAAATAAAAAAGCCAGGAGAATGAAATGGTTTGGTGGTAACCTGATGGTTCGGTATCTCAACTGTCTGAATTAGGGGTCTTGTTTTTTTAAGGAAGCAAGAGGCACTGATATTCAGCAGTTCTAAACTGAAAGAAAAGGGTGGTATGGAATTCCTAAGGCCAGGGAAGGCTGAAGGAATCAGTGCAACCACCATGTGGCCAGTCGGTGTGTGGACACTGACAAGCAAATTACTGGTCACATCTTCTAATGAGTGGCCCAGACAGTGACATAAGGAGACCTGGAGGAGGCAGAAGAGCACAGGACTACGTGATCTGAAGTGGTATTTCCAGATCTAGGACACAGACCAATGGTCTAGACAGTAGAATCCAGCTACTAAACCATCTGCTCTTGAATTTTAAGCCCCTCTCTCCACACTGCAATACTGTTTGAGTTCAAACGATGACTGTTATGCCAAAATTAGCAGTTTCCAAAATTGTATTAGTATTGAAGACCACTTAAATTTCTTCTCCTCCTAGCATTCCTCACTCTTTTTATCTTTAATTTATTATAGCTTCCCTTCTCTTCTGAACTGTAATCTAAACAGAGGTGAATGAGGAGAGGAGGGACTTAGTTTTGTTAGAGCTTTAGACTTAGGTTGTCTCTCTTCACTGTTTCCTGCTCTAGCCCTAAATAAGCAGCATTCTCTAAATAAGAAATAATGAGGCTGCTATGTCCCTCTGCCTCAATCCATTATCTAATTATACCTAGCATTATAGGACTTTTACTTTGCCTTATTTTATTTTCACAATCATTTTGTGAAACAGCAAGACTGAGATCATTAGTAACCCATGTGTCTATAAAAACCACTAAGACTTAGATTAAGTGATTTGTACGGGTGCAGACACAGAGTAATACCAGTCCATACACTGTGGAGTTACTGGGGACCTGAGTCACACCACTGCCTGAGGTAAGTCACTTAACCTGTTTGTGCCTAATCTCTAAAATGGGGATAAAAGTACCAACTTGCTTCCCAGAGAAACTGCAGAGATTAATAATTATAAAGGGATTTGGAAATTCCAAATGTTACATAAATGTTTTAATAAGTTTTTAATGTTAAGACTCTATTAGGTACCTATACGTGGAAAGTAGCTGAATTTATCTGTTAGCTTTTGTATTTTCCAAAGCTTGGAGAGTATATCAACTGGACCAAGCTGGAATACACCCAGCTCTTCCTAAACTGCTCCTAGATGCCAGCCCTGCTACTTGCAAGTCCTATCTCTGCTGGCCTACTCCACTCAAACTCAAGCAGATGGACTGCTCTCTATCCGGCCAAGGCAACCAGAAAATATTGGAAGCAGGGGAACACATGTTCATGCTCCATCAGGGCTGATGAGATGATCGCAAGCGACCTCCAACTGTCAGCCCTACAGACTCACCAGAAAACAACCTTAATAATTTCCAATGCACTCAAACATGTACAGTATGATGCCGGCCGCTAAAAAATGACCCAAACTTATATCTAAGTCTTTGGGTTATATTTTCTTTCTCTTCATTGAAATTCACTTAACTTGCTTTATAACAAGTTTATTATATTGCAAAGAGAAATTGGTAACAATTTAACATCTTTTCAAAGAAAATACTAAAATCAATTTACTTTATAAGAAAAGAAATCCCCAAGTCTCAAGACAGACAAACTCCCCAAGAGACACTACTGTGGGGCTAATCTAAAACACTGCGCTTTGGGTAACATTGGTCAGTTTTATGACGCTAAGCAAACTGCTCTCTTTTTTTTCTGGGTCTTATTCTTCCTCATCTGTAAAACAAAGACAGTGGTTTCTGACTAAAATTTGCCTCAACTGAAAGTCACTTTAAACCAGGGCTGACATTCATGTGGTATATCCAGTTTCTTCATTTGAAAAATAAAAACGGTCTACATCAAATTATTAAATTGTAAAATGCCTCTAAATTTTAAATGCTAAGTCACAGTTTATATCACCTGGAATGCTGTTCTTCTCTCTGATATCCACGGTTGACTTTTTTTTTTAATCTTTTGAGACACGGTTTCGCTGTGTAGTTCAGGCTGGTTTTGAACTCACTCTGTAGCCCAGGCTGGCCTCAAACTCATGGCAATCCTCCTGCCTCAGCCTCTAGAGTGCTGCGATTATAGACGTGTGTCACCATGGCTGGCTGGTTAACTAATTATAACACCTCCCTACTCACAACCCATCACAAAGAGGCCTACTCTGTCTTATTAATATCGCACCATCCTCATAACCCCCCCTTTCAATCTCTTTCCCCATTCTATTTTATTTCTATAGTACTTACCACCTACCTACAATTAGAGATTTTAATTTTTTCTTTTTATTAGTATATGTTTGCAATACATAATGAGAACATTCATTGTGGGGAGTTGGTACATACACATATTGCATCTTAACCCTTTTTACTTCCCCTTCTCTGCTCTCCCTGTTCTCTCCCTCCATCCCTAGACTCCCTTCCCATCTACAAAAGGTCTGCCTTTCTGCTTTCTATAACCTTTCATTTTGCTCTTTAAAATTTTTATACCTCGGGTTTCTCATCTAGGAGAAACCATATGCTATCTAAGGGTCTGTGCCTTATTTGTTCCACTTCGGATCATGGTGTCAAGGTGCACCCATTTTCCTAAAAATGACTCAAGGTTCTCTGTGGCCCTGTGGTACTCCACAGTGTGTATGTGCCACATTTTCTTTATCTAGCCAGCTGTTGATGGACATATACGCCATTTCCAAGATTTAGCTACTGTGACGTGTGCTGCTATAATATGATGTATTTAATTCTTTTGGAAAGGTACCCAGAACAAGTATAGTTGGGTCAAATGAAGTTTCTAGTTTTAGTGTTTTGAGGAATCTTCATACTGATTTCCATAATTGTTGTACTGGTTTATATTCCCACTAACAATGTAGAAGCATTCCTTTTCTCCTGAGAATTTATTAATTTTGCTTATTTTGTCTCTATTTCCTCATCCTTTTACCCTAAATCATTTTTTCCAGGTTATCAGTAATCTTGGCGTGTTTGCTGATGCATCTCAAGTGACTGGCACATAGCAGAAGTTCAGCAAATACCTGCTGAATGAATGAAGGAATGATCCTCTAGGGGTCATTAACTTTTAAATCATTTCAGGACAGAAGCTAATTTCCATTAAATGGTCACTATATTTGGCTCAGAAGTTGGACCCAGGGGATACTCATAAATCTATTCTATTTGATTGACACATTTTCAGATTGTGCATCTGAAAACCATAAATACTCTGTGACTAAATTCTTTTATCTGCCTTCTCTTTGCTTTGGGGGAACTTTTGTGAGTAGAGAGATGGGTAAGAGGGTCAAGCTAGGGAGATGAGGCTGGGTAACGGCAACAGATACTAAGGGAAAGGTAAGAGATGGCTGACCAGAGACACAGAATGACAGAAACAGTGTGTGCACAATGACATGTCAGTAAGAGCCTCACACAACCTGGGTGATTCACCAGAAATAGCCAGACAAGATGGGGACTCTTGAACGTGTGCAACTTCTGTCCTTTCGTTGGCTGGATTCCATCACCTGTTGTGTCCCAGGCCTTTGCGTAGTAAGTCCATTAAAATGTCGGAAATACTACAAAGAAACAGAATCAGGTCGAAAAACAGAGAGGCAAATGTTATACCAAGCCAATTAACACCCACAATGTTTGGGAGGCCATAATGTGTCCAGAAAAGGCTTTCTATAGGAAAGACAGGCTTTAAAGTATGAAAGAAAGTATCTTTTTTGTGTAGACATAAGAACAGTAATGTAATAACTATGTTTGAATAGGCAGAGCTGGTGGTAAGACACAATTTATTCGAGAAGCTTCAAAACTATTTTTTAGGTTAAAAACTTTATTTCACGTTTGAGTGCCACTGCACTTAAAATATGAACAAAAGGCCCTGGGCTAGACACTAAGCTGATTATCAGCTGGCGAGAGCCCATAGCCTTTCTTTCTGTGATGCAGATGGTATTTCATAACTGGGTCCTGATGGGGGCAGCAGTAACTTCCTCCGAAAGTATCTGATCCCGGCCTGTGTTGGATACAGGTCATATATCTGGCTGGGTTACATGGCTAATTTTCCTGGAAAAAGCTATTATTTCACAATGAACTGTGTATATCACTTAACATATCCCTAATACCCCAGATAACTCATGACATGGAGCCCAGTCAGGCAGAGGGAACCCTCATGCCAGGGGTCTCCTGGGGTGTTCGTAACTTTTAGTAACTGAAGCAGCAAGGTGCAGCTGATGGCTAAGGCACTAAAAGAAGGAGAAGAGAGACACCTTCCTGGGAGGGCTCATAACACACTCACTCTCTTCAGAGACTGGCCACTTTATATGTGAGTCGCCAGCACTGAAAATGAGTGGCATCTGTGTTTGGTGTATCTCTGTGCTCCATCCTTTCTGGTCTGTACTGGTCTCTGCTTCCCACCCAAAAAACACAGTTCTCTGTTCCTTGGTCACCAAGTTCCATGCTAATTTGGCAAGAAGATAGAAAATGCCCCAAAGGTAAATGAAATTATGAAGGTTAACTGATTTCAACAGCTAAGAGCAACTGAGGGACCACTATTCAGAAAAGGCAACGAAAACAAAACAAAACAAAACAAAACAAAACAAAACAAAAGATTCCTGCTTATTTTAAATCATATTGGACCAAAACACTAAGACTTTGGGAGAGTGAGTAAAGAACTAAGTTATGAGTGTACTTTAGAAAAGATAAAGATCTGAGTCATCCCTTTGTGGTTACAGATTATGAAACCAGCTCAGGCTCTCCCCAGACAGTATTCCCTGTGAATGTCAGACTGCAAGCAGAACAAGCCTTCAGAAGGGTTAGCATCTCTGATTACTACCCCTGTTAAGGTTTGCTCCTAAGCATCCTTGAATAGTTTACAATTTAATTTTTTGCCTTTGTAATCTGGAGCCCTTATGTATACTAATGAAAGGCCTTTTTTGAATTAACGTGGTATTTGGAAAAAGAACATGTGTTTCTATTTTATTATTAAATACATTTATAAAGAGAGAAAATGTTCTTAGATCTAGCAGAAGTCTGTTTTTGTTTTTTGTTTGTTTGCTTTTTTAAAAAGCTAGAATCCACTCCAGGAGGGTAGAATCCTTAGTGCAAACACTCAGATGGACCAAGTAATAATAGGTTTGCTGGGTAGAGAGTAATTGTAGCGCTTAGGAATTCAGATTGGCCTTCTATGACCACCTTGGGAGTAAACACATTGCTCTGTCTTTTCCCAGTTAGTCGGCGAGCTTGGCATCTATTAAGCAGGACATTTTTAAATACAGACCATGCCAGTTACCACAATAGTCTTGTGTTTCAAGACAGCTTGTTTATAAACATAGCCACTTTTCTACTTTAATTTCTCTCCTTTTTCAGTTTGTTTGAGCTCCAAATCTCTTCGGAGCATAAGAGCTTAAATAAAGATTTTTCAGATTAATGCCCGGCAATGTGTATTCAAATAATAAGATGTACCAGAAATGTATGTTGTATAAATGTGTAGTTTATAGATACTAGTAATCAAGGAAAGGACATCAAAGCAATGAGAAATTGCTATTTTACAGGTAAGAATTAGAAAATAAATTTAAAATGGTAGCTTGATGTCTGTAAGGTTTTGGTAAAAGAAATGCACTCCTACACTGCAAGTAGCACTATAAGACGACAAATCACAAAAATGTGCTTCTTTCTAGGAACAATGATTCCACTCTTAGAAATTTACCTGAAGAGAATAATTTAATTGACCAAAAATACTACACATAGTTACAGAAGTCTCAAGATAAAAAAAGAAAACAAGCCAAACCAAACAAAAAAACAAAACAAAACCAGAAACAAGCTAAATATATGAATCTCAAGTAGGATACAGGTACTTTTTTTTTATCAGGAAGAAAAGTATGTCCCCTGATGAATCCCCTAAGTGTGGACACAGCCAAGAGGTAGCAATTCTATGTAAGTTTAACATGTCTTTCAATCAATTAATAATGTCCAAAGCAAAACAAATGCTTCAACATTGCTGATAACATATTTTCTGTCTTCTTAACCAGAGGCAAATTGTACACACATTTGTTAAGTGAATAGGAAACAATGGAATTGACAACCAACATATAAAACTAAAAGAATTAAGAGAAATAATATAATCCTTGTTACATAAGTCAGAGACTAAAAGTAATTTCATCTACACTATACTCTAAAGATATAGCTGCATTCTGTAAATTCACCTTTGTAATGATAACTTTAAAAACCAAAATATAAAAAATGGAAGCAGGAAAAAGAAAAATAATGAAAGCCAAGGTAAACTGCACAGATAAATTGTTATAAATAAAAATGTGGTAGCTATTGTTGGTCTAAAGTTTTCTTTTTTTGAGACAGGGTCTCACTGTGCAGTCCAGGTTGGCCTTGAACTCACTATGTAGCCCAAGCTGGCCTAGATGGTTTAAATTTATCAGTTAAAAGAAGTTCTAAGACTGTACTGATAAGCAGATATAATTATATGCTGTTCATATGACATAAATCTAAAAAGTAGGAAGACACAGAGTTTGAAGTTAGGCAATGGAGAAAGGCACTGTGAGCAAATACTTAAAAAAGAGCACTGATGCAGCATAGACTATTATACAAAAAAGCACTCAAAATCAAGAGGGCCAGCACACACCAATAAGCAATGATTGATTAAAAAGACATAAAACTTCTAAACAGTTACATACCCGAGAGCATAGTGTCAAAATATACAACTATACGAAACAAAAACTGACATAATTATAAGATAAACTGATATGCCACAATTATAAACGAACATTTTAATACTATTCTTTCAGTAATAGATAAAGTAGATTTTAAAAAAATTGTAAAAATGGAGATTTAAATTGTAAATTACTATATTTGATTCACTGGATGATATATACTCTTGCATTCATTACTAGAGAATACACCATAGAGTATTTGCTAAAATTGGCCACAAAGTTGCTATAATGCAAACCTCAAACAAATACCATGTTCTTTATATCATTACAATAAAATTACAAATAACTTAAATCTGCATGTCTTTTTTCTTTTTTTAACCAAGACATTCTTTCCTGAGAAGGCTTATATTTTACTCAACTTGAGAAATGATGCCATGGGGCAAAAAAGCTCAGGAGAACTTCATTTTAGCATTATACATCTAATGCAGCTCCCTAGTGATACTCTCCAGGCCAAGAAGAGTACTGCTGCAGAGGAACAGTGTTTGCAAAAGTTAAAAGATTTGAAAGAACAGCCATTTGGGGCTAAGGTATGACTGAAACATAGGACACGGAGAAAAAATAGAAAAGATGTTGTTAGAATAGACTGGAGTCTGGAAATTTGAATTTTATCCAGGAGAAAGAAATTCGGTGCTTTTTTTCTTCCCCCCCGTTTAAGGAAAGGGAGGCGCTTAAAAGTGCCAAAGTGTGGGCATGATGAGATATGGTAAAGAAATGGAGTTGGCATCACTTGGTTATTTACCCTATGTCCCTGTGTCTATGGGAATGAGTTAAATGAGAGAAAAAGAGGAATCAAGGAGAAATCTAAGGTTTCTTAATTTGGGTGACTGGATGGTGATGCCTTTTGCAGGGAGAGGGAATGAAGAGAAAAAAAAAAACAACAGGAGAACAAGTAAAGCATGGAGTTCAAGACTAATCGCATTTCAACTACTGCGGGGACATCCTCAGGAAGATCTCTGACATTGACAGGAAAGTTTAGAGGAAGCAAAGAGAAGTTTAGGATTCAAGCTGGCTGAAATAGGATCAGGTTCTCATTTACTTAAAAGCCGCTTTTTGTGACAAAGGGACAAAGTTCACTTAAATAACTTACAATCCGCAACAATAAACAAGACAGCTCTTTTCAGATCTGAAAGAAGCCAGGAGTTATCAGAGAGAGACAGACAATGAATCCCTCAATGAGGGCTGTAAAGCATCCTATCAGAGGAAGAGGAGATAATCCACAGAGAATCAATTTTCATTCCTTTATACCTGTACCTGATACTGCAATGAAAATATGTGTTATAGAGTCACCTGCAAAAGCAAAAAAAAAAAAAGTCTAAATTCCCAACAAAGATTGGTAAATTATAGCACATTAACTATTTCTTTCAGAAAATGTGCCTATTCAGAGAAATAGATACCAAATGCCACTTAATAACTTTCAAGAAAAATTACTGTTGGTAAAGCTTTGGATTTTTTTTTTTTGTGGTACTGGATATAATTGTATCAACACAGGGGATTCCTTCAGACAGGTGTCCCCATGTCAGTGTATTTTAAAAAGAAAAAAATCACTTTACTGTACAATGTACCTTAGACAGAAAAAGCAAAGAAGGAACAGAAGAATCAGGGAAGAAAGGCGTGAATGCAAAGGGAAAGGCACAGCACTGCACTACTGCCCGCAGTATACTCACAGACCGTGGGAAAGAGTTCTGCAGGCACTAAGTTTGATTAACTATTTTCAGGAACATCTCTGTTTAACTTACATGTCCCAAATTTGTTTACTATGGAATGCTTTCACTGCCTGTCACTCATCAGCATGCTATGCAACTATGATTCTGTTGAACATACTTTGAGAAATATGAGCTAAATGAGAAGAAAAGTTTAAGAACAAAGTAGCTTTGGAAAGGGAAGAACTAGTAGAAAGATAAGACTGAATTTGGAGGGTCTGACTTTGGAGTGATATATTTAAGTAATTAAAGCATATCAATCTACCTTATTGTAGTGCAATATTTCTAGTATACACTGGGAATAATAACTTACTCCACCTCCGTTTTACAGAATCTCCTACACTAGTTGCATGAGATGCCAGCAGTGAGGGTTTTAGGTAACATGGACCCTTCTGCATTCTAATACTTTAATGGCTTCAGCCATACAATTAAATGAAGTTTAAAAAATTCTTAGTGCTAGGTATCAAGGAACAGAGAAATAGTTTATGTAAGAAGGTTATCATACCTGGTAAAATAAGATTTACACATAGGATGAAATGAATTTAAGTGCTCATTTGTTACACATAGACTACCAGTGCTGCTAGCATTCAAAGAACAGAAATGTGAAAAGTGGCTGGAAGAGTTAGGATTTGGTTTGCACACTAAAGTATTGCTGGGAGTTGGTCAGGTAAAGGGCATTTCAGGCAATAAACTATATGAATGAAAGCAGGAATAAAAATGACATATCACTAAGAGTGACAAAATAGGCTCAACAGGTGTGTGTTAGAGAATAGTGGTTTAAAAAAGTTAAACAATTAAAATGCATTTTCTATCACTGAGAACAGCTACAAGAAGAAAGGAATTAACATTAGTTTGATAAACTCATACTCACTATTTCACTTAAAAGTGCCTAACAAAAATAGAGCCTACTTCTGATTTAACATGGTAGATTTCCCCTTCCAACTTTCTATTATCTAAGATCTTTCTCTATCTCGCCCTCCCTGTGTCACTTTTTCTCTATCAATTAGTTGACAATGCTAGAAAAATTGACTGTACATGTGAGACAAAAACAAATTAAATTCTTATTTCAGATTTGTCCAAAATAAATTCTAGATGTATTTGCAATGCAAACATTTTAAAATGGAACGATAAAGAAGAAAATGGAGGTATTAAACTATAATTGATAAGAATTTAATATGCCTAAGAAACATGGGCTAAAGGCAATGGACATTATTAGATATTTCACAGATCAAGAAACATAAACGGGTAATAAATATTGAAGAATTTTCATCCTCAATAGTAATAAAAGAAATGCAAATTCAAACAATGTGATCCCTTTTGCCTATCAAATTAGAAAGCTTTTAAAAAACTCGGCTTTTAAGCATCCTCATACTTAATACTGGTGAGAGTGAGATTATAACAGCCCTTCTCATATATTACATTTGGGGGTGAGTTGGTATAACTTTTCTAGAAAGCAGATTGTCAATAGCCATAATGTTTGTATAATTTACCTCTGGGAATCGGTCCTAAGGAACTAGTGAGTGTATCTATACAAAGTTATATAGAGAGAACATTCATAATAGTGCTATTTAACCTAGGGCAAAACTAGAAACAATATAAATAGTTAAAAATACTTGAAGATTAAATTTCATGAAGTGACATATCAAAAAGAATATTTAGGTAGTTTTTAATAATACGAAGATAATGCCCATAAGATCATATTAAGTGAAAAAACAAGACACAAATCTACAGTATCTTAAATAATATTAGTTCACATTTATAATTTTCCATACATTTCAAATTTTCCAGAATAAACATGTAGTACTTTTATAATTAGGAAAAGAAATGATACTTTTCAAAAAGCTACCATGAAAATCAAGAATCTCAAAAGATCACATTGCTGTGACATCATACATTCCTTATTAAATAAAAGGGCCGAGGAGGTTCAGTCAGAATTGACAAACACATTTCTAAATAGTGCTGCCTAGAAACAGAGTGAATATAAGAAGAGTTGCCTCATGGGAGTACAGGGCTTCCCATTTATGACTTCCCCACTCTAGCCCTCTCTCTCAGCACTGTCTTTGGGATATGCTGGGCTCTTTTCATGCAGCACATTCCTTGTCTTCTTTACTGCATAGTGAAGAAAGCCTTTGCTCTCTCCAGTAGCTTTTTCACACCCCTGCACCTTCTGCCTCACCTCTTCTTCCCACTGGTGTTATTGCTTGTTATACTTATCACATATCACTTTATATTATGGCTGACTTTTTACATGTATGTTATGCCACATCCCCTGTTCAAGGAGCCTATAAACCCTTCAAGGCTAGCACAGTCAAGGTTGCAAAAATGCGTAACAGAAGTCAGCTGATGACAGAGTTTAAAACATCTACGAATGCTGTGTTAATTATTCTGGCCATTCCTGAGAAGAAAGGATTCCCATTCATATTTTGTGGAAACCAAAACTGACATCTAAAGAGTTCATTTACTTCCATTAGATTGTTGAGTTGAATCCAAAATGGACTGCGAATTGTCCTCTCCTGACTAGATCAAGCAGCCTCTTGGCAAATCAAAGTGCATAACCCCTTCAGAATACTCACTGCTTATCAGTGTCACTGGTATTGATCTATGCTTGTGGGCATATGGCGACTGAAGAACAAGGTTGTAAGAGTAGGTCACTGCCACACCAGGGAAGAATAAATGGTTTGAAAGAGTCTGAATCCTGGTTTTCTGTGAACTGGGAAAATGACCCCCCGGATACAATACTCTGAGGGCAAAGGGAAATAAAATCATATCCTGACATTGGGTTTTCAGTACTATCTTGAATTTGGGCTTCTAAAAATCACTATGTATTTGGTTTTCAAATACAGTATAATTTTCAGCACATGTCCCGGCAAGATATCTACCAATAAATGCAAGTATTTTTAGTTTTGCAGAATCTCCTTGAAACTTCATACCAGCACTGTCCCTGCCTCTGAATTGTTCTGACATGTTTGGCCCATGATGACTCAATCAATTAGTAATGCTATTCCACAGGCAAAGGGGCTGGGATTTCTGTGACTCAGCAGAAGGATCTTGAAAGACGGGGTTACTCTCCTAGCAACTCCTGACTTAAGTGTTATCTAGTCAGATGTAGTACAAAGATATAAACAGTGTGGCATGCAAAGGAGGACAGTGAAATTCTCGGGACATTAGGCAGTCTCAATTTCTCTTATGTAATCTTAGATGATCCCACTGCTCTTTGGCAAAGTTGTGCTATACCCGATCACTATTTAGACACAGCAACGTACATGTTTTTCTCACTTCTGGGAATCATGTTTTTCTCACTTCTGGGATGATTTTCTACTTGCTAGGTAGGAAGATGACATGGCTATAAACACTACACAGAGTGACTACCTCCTGAGACTTCACGGAGGAAAGTTAGGCTTGGGAAAAAAAAGAAATCATGATGGCTCTTTTAGAATAGAATATGGTGAAAGCTCCAGTGTTAGGCAGAGGCCATCCAGGTGCTTCATTCATCGATCTATTCATTCATAAATATGTATGGAACACATATGAAGTGACAGGCATTATAGGGCAGTGGTGAGTGGAAAATGTTACACTCCTAAAGTTCAGTGCATCACTAAGAGGGAAATTTGTCCAAGCGAGGGAGGTACAGTATGTGCTGTTTGCCAGGCATCTCTAATTGGATGCCACCTCTTTTACTTTTGACCACAAGCTAAATATACCTTTTTCTCTGAGAATACAATCAGGAAGTTGAAAATGTAGATATACAAATTTTAAATACTATTAATAAAGGTAGAGGGCAAACACTTCAGGGACCAAAGACTCAGCAAATTTAAATAAGAAAAATATGCAAAGAAGCTAATGCATAGATAATGAACAAAACAAAATTAGGAAACTCACTATATATGAAGTAAAGTCATTTGCTGACAACAGAAAGCAAGCTACATGGCAAAAAGAATTTAAACGTACTACAAAGTTGACTCTCCTTCTTACTCGTGCCCCCTGCTTGACCTCTGAATCTCTGTGTAATTGCCAGTTTGTGTCGGACTTCACACACTAGAACTTTTTGATTTTTGCTCTGTATAATATATTTCTAGAGAGTTTGACATTGTGGCACCAGGGGTTGTAAAATGAGTGCTCCTTGGAGGCTGCTGCCCTGAGTGTGGGTAGAAAACAGAGGCAGGAGAGCCAAAACTGGGAAGAAAGAAGAAAACAGAATTTTTTCTCACTTTTTGACTTGGGAAACATTCACTTTTTAAAGAATAACTTAGTTAAGATACAATTTACATGCCATATAATTCACCCATTCAAAATATGCAACTCACTGCTCAATGGCCTTTTTGATACTTACAGAATTATGCAACTGGCACCACAGCACGATGGAATATTTTCTTCAAAAGAAAGCACTCCATTTTTAGTCACCTCTCACTCTTCTGGCAACGACCAATCTTTGCATCTCTACAGATTTGCCTATTCTGGACAGTCATAGAAATGGAATCATATAATATGTTGTGTTTTGTGGCTTCCTTCTTTCACTTAATGTTCTGTTGTAGCATGTACCATTGATTCATTCCTTTGTATTGCCCAATAATACTCTGTTATATAGATATTTTATTTAAACATTCATCAGTTCTCTGACTCTTTTTTTCAATTACTACTCTGAATAATGCTGCTGTGAATATCTGCAACAAGTTCTTGTGTGGACACATGTTTTCATTAGTCTTGTGTATACATTCTAGAATTGGCATTGCCAGGTCATGTAGAATCTCCCATGTTTAACTTTTGAGGAACTACCAGACTCTTTTCCACAGTGACCACATCATTTTATATTTGCCCCAGCAATGTATCAATTTCATTGTCTCCACATCCTCTCCAGCAGTTGTTGTTGCCTGTTTTTTGATTAAGCGATCTTAATGGGTATAATGTTATTGCCTACAGTTTTTAAGTTCTCTCAGGATTAATGATGTTAAGCACTTTTTTCATGTGTTTATTATCCATTTGTATATTTTCTTTAGAGAAAATCTATTCAAGTCATTTTTATAAGTTGCATCATTTATATTTTATTATTGAATGGTAAGAATCCTTTTATGTATTCTGAATATGTTTTCTTTCAGATATATGATTTGTCAAGATTTTCTCTCCATCTTGGGGTTGTCTTTCACTTTCTTGATGGTATTACTGGTAGCTCAAATGTTTTTAATTATGATTAATTCAAACCGACTTTTTTTTTTTCACTTGCGCTTATAGTGTCATATGTAAGATGCCATTGCCTACCCAAAGGGCAGAAGAATGACTCTAATGTTTGTTCCTAAGAACTCTAATTTCAGCTCTTATATTTAGGTTTCTGATACATTTTGAGTTTTTTAATTAAAGGAAGTTATTTTCATTATATGTATTGTACATCTCCTAGTGTAGTATGTTTTTAAAAATTCTTATTAGCAGTTTTTAAAAGGCTTGGTACTTTCTTCAAGGGGTAAAACAAATAACAATACAATATATTCAAAGTGAAAAATGCATGCGAACTCCTATTCTCCAGGCTGGTAAAGCCTAAAACAAAAACTAATTCTAATTTACACCTACTGTAAAATGTAGTATATAAAGAAACACTAAAATGAGTAGTTCCTAAATTAACTACTTAAGAAACAAGACACTGCATAGGCGTAAAATACATAAAAGTGACCTTTTATATATTCAAAACCCCACATTCAAACCATGTAATATAAAAAATGAATAATATGACATCAAATTTCTAGTTTCTAGTCTGGCATGTAAGGGGCTTAGAAGTTTTTTACTAAAGTTTTAGCAACAGGAAAAAAAAGGTTGCATGAACTAAAAATCAACAACTTCTCTTAGCTCTATCTGCCTCAAACTGCTGCCTCAAAATTTGGATACAGACAGATAGAAGCAGAAGGACAGGAGTAGAAATTATCAGTACCAGTAAAATGAGTAGTAAAATTTAAGTTGCAACTGATGAATTGCTGGAAGCTTAGTGTGGACAAGTTTAAGAGTTAAAAACTACAAAGAGCCCAGTCTCAGAGGGTGTTCCACACTTTCATTGAGTTTTACCTCTAGAAGCAAAGAAGATTCAAAATCAGTAAGCTTCCACTAAAGAAAACTGGAAAAACAAGGGCAAACTGAATCCAAAATAAGCAGAAGGAAAAAAAAAAACTGGCAAAAATTGGCATAGACTAATAAAATTCACATTATAAAAGTCAACAGAGAAAATCAACAAAAACCTGATTCTTTAAAAAGATCGGTAAAATTAATAAACTAGCCAGGCTACAGAACCAAAAAGGATTAAGCACAAACTACTAATATCAGAAATAAAAGAGCAGCTAACACTACTGATACTATGACACGAGAAGAACAATGAAAGACTTAAGGGAACTAATAAGCAATTATATAGTAGGGTACAAGATACAAGATTAATATACAAAAGTCAGTTGCTATCTTATATACTAGAAATGAAGAATAGGCACTTGAAATTGAAAATACAGTACCATTTACATTAGCCCCCCCAAAATCAAAATACCTGGATCTAACAAAACACACACAAGGTTTAGATGAAAAAATAACGAA
Source organism: Hystrix cristata (assembly GCA_004026905.1). Lineage (NCBI taxonomy): Eukaryota > Metazoa > Chordata > Mammalia > Rodentia > Hystricidae > Hystrix > Hystrix cristata. The sequence goes on from PVJO010000551.1 coordinate 126,080, forward strand.
AATCTAGTGAAAGAAATCAAAGAAGTTCTAAAGGAATGGGGAGCTATTCCATGTTCATGGATAGGAAAACTCAATACTGTCAAGATGTCAGTTCTTCCAAAATTGGTCTACAGATTCAATACAATTCCAATCAAAATCTCAGCAAATTATTTTGTGGATATTGACAAACTGATCCTAAAATTCATATAGCAAGGTAAAAGACCCAGGAGAGCCAGCAAAGTACTGAAGAATAAGAACAATGTTAGAGGATTAACACCACCTGACTTGACAACTTACTAGAGCTACATTAGCTGGGTGCAGTGACACATGACTACATTTCCAGCATTCTGGGAGCCTGAGGCAGGAAGATTGAGAGTTCAACCCTACAAAGGGCAAATTAGCAACTTAGCAAGACTCTGTCTCAAACACAAAAACAAACAAAGCCCCTCCCCCCAAAAAACCTATAGTAATCAAGACAGTGTGATTATTGGCCGAAACACAAATAAATAAATAAAATTTAATAAAAATAAAATAAGCATAGACAAGATCAATGGAGCACTCATAAATAAATCCACACAAATATAGTCAACTGATCTCTGATGAAGAAGCAAAGGCAATTTGAGGAAGAAAGTTGAGTCTTCAACAAACAGTACTAGGAATAACTGGACATGCAAAAAAGAAAAAATAATAAATATAGACACAAATCTTACAACTTCACAAAAAGTAACTCAAGCAGATCAGACCTAGGGATTCGTAATGACTTTTGGGGGGGGTGCTGGGGATTGAATTCAGGACCTTGTGCTTACAAGGTGAGCACTCTAACCACTGAGCTAAATCCCCAGCCCCTGTAATGACTTTTTAGATACAATACCAAAGGCAGAAATGATAAGCAGGACTTCATTAAACTCAAAAATTTCTTCTCTGTGAAAGACAAACCAGAGACTGGGACAAAATATTCGCAAAAGGACTGATTTACAAAATGGATGAAAGAATTCCTAGAACCTAACAACAAGAAAGCAAGCAAAGTAATTAAACAATAGGCAAAAGATCTAAGCAGACTTCTCACCAAGAAGATATACAGATATCAAATAAGCATATGAAAAGGTGCTCAATATCACTTGTAATATGCCATAAGGGAATTGTAAATTAAAACATTAATGAAATACTGCTAACACACTATAACAATGACTAAAACCCAAAACGCTGACAACAGTAAATGCTTTTGAGAATGTATAGCAGAAAGAACTCATTCACTTCTGGGAGCGCAAAACAGTATAGCCACTTAGAAGGCAGTTTGTTTATTGCAAAATTAAATGTACTTTTAGCATGTAACCTAGCAACTGGTATTTGCTTGAAAACTTACATATAACAAAAACCTATATATGTTTCTGGCAGCTTTATTCATTATTAGGTCAACCAAGATGTCCTTCAATGGACAAATGGATAAACTGTGATATATTATACAATGAAATAGCCAATAATAAAAAAGAAACAAGCTCTTTAGCCACAAAAAGATATGAAGCAACCTTAAAAGTGTACTGCTAAGTGAAAAATGCTAATCTGAAAAGGCTATCTGCTGTATGATTTCAAATAAATGACGTTCCAGAAAGGGCAAATCTATAAAGATAGTAAAATATCCAGTCACCAAGGGTCCGTGTGTGGGAAGCAAGAGCAAGACAAGCACAAGGGATTTTTAGGGCAGTGAAATTTATACAAAATGGTGGATACATGTTATACATCTCTCAAAGTCCATAAAATACAGTACAAAGACCAAATTCTAATGTAAATTATGGAATTTAGCCAATTACAATGTATCAATATTAACCATTTTAACCAATGTATCATACTGATACAAGATGTACATAGTACAGAAAGCTGAGGCAGGAAGAAGGGGAGCAGGCACGTGGGAATTGTATTTTCTGATTAATTTTTCTGCAAACCTAAAATTGCTCGAAAAATTACTTTTTTAAAAATGTGAAATATTTCTACTTTAAATCAACCATAGTTCTTTTTTAATAATTAGACCTAAATTGTCAAGGAACTCTACTCATATGCCCCTTAACTCTTTTCTTCTTTTTCTGTTCCATATCTTTAAAAAACAAAAATCATCACTATCAATCCAGTTCCTCAAGGTAAAAAATCTAGGTATATGTTCATATGTTTATGTGTTCGTTCGTTCATTCATTCAATCATAAAAATTTAAATACTTCAAATATGCTGAGTACTAAGGTGTACCAAAAACAAAAAACAAAACAAAATATACCTTCACAAGCAAAACAGCCTTCCCCAAATTAATGGTTTATTCACTATATGTCATCCTTTCTGTTTCCTAACCTCAATCTTTCACCAAATGTTGGCAATTCTGACTTCTTTCCTACCATCCTCCTTTTTTATTCCTCTTGCTAGTTTAGCAGTTCAAGATACCATTTTAATACATAAACTACTACAGGTCTCTTACATTGATTTATTGCTTACAATCTGTAGTCAGTGCAACTAAAAAAAAACCTGATTATGTAAGTACTTTGCTTAAACTCTGTTGATAGCTAATTGTTTTTTGGACAACATTTTTAAAAAATGAAAAATCTAATATGATCTATGGCGCTATGATAGGTCCTTTGCCACAACTCAACTACTTGTTCCAAAGCTCTAAAGACACTAAATTTTTGCAATTCATCAAATGTACTAGTTTTTTGGGGGCAGGGGTTCACTATTCAAGTCTTATTTTAGATAACACTTTTTCACAAAAGCTGTACTCAACCCAAGTTAGGATAGGTCTCTAGAAATTATGCTTCCTTAACACTTGATACTTCGCCTTTCATACAATTCATCATACTTATCATATTGTATCACCTCTTTTATTTTCTATAACATGGATGTCATGAGGGAAGAGTCTACAGTTTTCATCATGCTATCTGTAGTTCCTGACATTTGGCAAGTCCCAGAATCTGCTGACAGACTGACTTACTGACTGACATCCTGGAATAGGTCAATGTAGGAAGCAGCTGTTATCCTAACCATGCAGAGCTAATAGGTCTGAAATACCGGGTAAGACAACCACATTTCTTTAAGATCATTTGGCATGATCACCCTGTGAAGGCAGGGAGCTTAGAGAGACGACTTTCTAAGAACCTGAGTGGCTGAGGTTTTTGAGTTTCCACAATACAGTTCCTCTTGCTGTGATCCGTATTTAGCAATTTCATAGTTTTTGCCTATAGAAGAAAATTGCCCCCACAGTATCAAACACACATTTCTAGAAGAGGGTAACAATACCTGCTACCTAAAAATGAGGAAGGCAGGACTTCCTGCTCTGAGGTGAACACTGTTATCAAGAAGATGAAAAGAACTTTTTTGAAAAACATTTTAAAATTTATTTAACGAAAACAGATTCTATTTTGTCAGGAAGTTATTTGTTCATTCTTATTCCCATCTCAAGAATGAAGAAACGTAAAGGTCAGACTTGGGCAGACATGGGGAGTTGTACTGCTGGTATCAACATGTACCCGAGACATGGAATGAGGAAACCTATTGTGAGCATCCAGAAGTCTTTGAAGGTACAACAGGACACGTAAGTAGTAGGGGTAAGAACTCAGCAGAGCCTAACAGAAAAGAAGACGCTGCAGGTACTGCCACTATCGTACGGATGCAGTTGTTTGCTTAGTGTCTTCTGTAAATTTTCAAATCTTCTGCTGGTTCCTTCCAGGGCGTCCCAAGGATAAGATACTGTGATGACCTGATGGTCTGTCCCTGCTCTTCCCAGATTTGGCAGATGTCAAAAGCTTTCCCTTTTATATCTGCTATGAGATTAAGACCTGCTCCTTTTCTACGGCTGCCTGGGAAAGCAAACATGGGAAGTTTGCAAATTTATTAGAATATGATGACTGGCCCACAGCTGAGATTCCTTTTATTTTTTTTAGGGGGGCAGTTGGTAGTTTTCTCAAAGTATATAGTTTGGGTCCTTCAATGATTTGTTTTGATTCATCTTGTAAGGAGGTCGGAAGGCATATGAAAATGCTCTGAACTTGAACCTAGACCCTGGAAAATTAGACAGGGTGTCGTCTGTCTTTTTCTGGAGTAGGTAAAGGATGACTGCAGAATGGAAGACAGACTGGCTGCCCCTGAAGAGCCTTTCACCAAAATTCTATAATACACAATCACTTTCAAAGTGATTCTGATGATGGTTGTGTTAGCCAGCGGTCCTGGGAGCCTGGTGTGTTCTCTGGTCTCTTGAAAAGTGTTCTACACATTACCTGACACCCTCTGCCAGAAAGTGAACTACTTAGAAAATTGAAAATGACAATGACAATGACTGAAAATGTGTCAGAATATCTTCATTATTTTAATTCTACATCCTGTGTTGGGTATATGGATCTGTGCTACACCTCAGGTCCGTCAGCCTTAGATTTGTATTCTTACTTATTAACTAGATTGAAGGTCTTTGAGGTAAAACTGAGCTTTATAAGTCATCATTTTATTTTAAGTAGTACTTAGTAAAGGTACTTAAAAATAATAGTTTTATTTGGATTTGTAGAACTTTAACGTCTTTATGGGCAGAGGCATTTTAGCTTAAATTACCTCAATTTTTATTATGTATCTTATGCAGTGCAGGTTCATTTAAAGATCATTACCTAAAGTTGACTCAGCTTTCTGAATATCCAGTCTTCATCAAAACACCAAGCTGTAATTATTCATTTCTTTGTAAAGGCCAAAAGTCTATTTTCACCTATGTGCAATTACCCTCTATAGACTTTGTCTTTCTTGTTCATTGCTTTATCTCTTGTGCCCAGAAATAGTAAATGCTAAATAAATATTTGTAGAATAAATGAAAAAAGTTATGTATTATCAACTAATTAAACTGTTATTCGTATGCTGCCTACCATCAAAAGGATATAAGGTGGGCACATACAATATAAGGAAAACAGAAAAAAATAAAAAAAAAAGGAGAGAAAGATAGATGAACTAGAAATCTGGGTGAATTTATCAATATAATGAAGCAATAAATGTTTTATTGGCTTGGTTGCAGCCAAACAAAAAGAGAAAGAGAACACATTTCTAGCTTCAACAAAGGTCATCTAAAGAGGCAAACATGGAAACACTTTCCTGGCCCTGAATTCTAAGACAGAGATTTTTTTTGTCATGGATTCTTACACATGCGATGGGAGACCACACACACACACACACACACACACACACACACACACACACAGAGTCTTTTCCTCCCAAATGACAGCAGCATTATGGTTTATTTTCACCACAAAGCTTATCATTGCCTGCTAATTTTAAGGTCATTTCTTTCTTTTTTTTTTTTTTTTTTTTCCTTTTTTTGGTGCTGGTATCGAACTCGGGCCTTTGTGCTTGCAAGGCAAGCACTCTAACCACTGAGCTAAATCCCCAGCCCCAGGTCATTTATTTCTTGTCTGATTCCATCAACTTGTAAACAGACTGGGGGCCTCACGTGTCTTATTCAACACTGTATCCCTAATTCACAAAAGAATGCCTGGTACAGAGAAGATGCTCAATAAATGCTTTCTGAACAAACAATTTAAGTGGGTCAGGTATTGAAAAACCATTAGCCAATGGTTTTCCTTGTGTCTTGTGATCATTCCTGGCCATGGTACAGGAAAAAAAACTCATTTTTATTTGGGAGGTAGTCACCTAATTAGCAGCTGGCCGAACTGCATGAAATTGCTATTTTTGTAGAATACTGGTAGTTTCATATAATTCGATCTAACATAATACCTTTATCAAGTTATTTAAACATCAAGAATGAGTAAGCTCAATTCTGATACTAATTATTTAGAAATGTCTATTAGAATCTAAGCTTCCTAGAAGTAATGGCTTGGCCTATCTTGTTTACTGTTAAATGTTTAGTGTCTGGCAGGTAGTAGTAGCTGGTTTACTGGAAAAAAAATGGATATTTGACTTCTTGAATTATTTCAGGGAAATCTTTCATTCAGAAAGTAACACAAAGCTTTAAAAATATAATAAAGGGATCATTTCATCATTTTTATAACTTTGGACATAAAGACAGTTTCTAAATCCTTGTATTAGCATAACATCAAACAAAACCACAATGTGCAGCCAGTCCAGTTACAGCTTCTATTATACTGAACCAAATTGATCACCACCTTTCTTTTTTTTTGGTCACCACCTTTCTGATCCTTACAACACAGTCTAGACATGAACACACTTGGCAAAAGTTAGATTTCTGTAAGCTAATAAATTTGCTCAGTTTGGAATCTATTATTATTTTTAAAACAATTTATAGATCCAGCCTGGCATGGTGTGGCACATGCTGTAATCCTAGAGGTTGGGAGGTTGAGGCTGGAGGATCTTGCCACAAGTTCAAGGGTAGGCTTAAATTCAGGGCCAGTTTGATTTGCATAGTGAGTTCAAGGCCAGCTCTTAAAAACAAAGCAAAACACAACAAAACAAAAAATTGATAGATCCTTTTCTTATCACCATTTGCAGAAAACTCGATTTCAATTTGTTTCCTGAAAAATGAAAGAAGCACAAGTCTCCGTTATTTCTCTTATTTATTTTGTATTTGATAATGGTAGTGTCTCCAGAGTTGTCTCTTTTCCTGACTATTTCATTACTTAGTATGCTTGTTCCTGATCTTGTTCTTTGATGAACTATTTTTACCTGGAGTCTAAATCTTTCATCATAAACCCACTTCTTAGAGTAGGTTTTCTAGGTATCTATGTGTTCAAAATGTATTTAGAATTTATGTTTAGTTTCCAGTATGCATTTTCCATCAGACCCTATTAATCTAAAGGAGTAATTAATTTTTTTTTTTTTTTTGAGACAGGGTCTGGTTGTGTAGTTCAAGATGGGCTTGAACTCACTATGTAGCACAGGCTGGTCTTGAACTCACAGTGATCCTCCTGACTCAGCTTCCCTAGTGCTGGGATTACAAGTGTGTGCCAGCACGTCCAGCAGGAGTAATTAATTTAAATGCCTTATCTGGAAGGAATGGGTCTGATGACATGTCTGCTGTCACATGCATGCCAGATGGGCCAGTACTCAGTGCTGAAACTGAAGGTGCCCATTTGCAAGACTGAAGAGCTAAGAGGCTGGTTTGCGAAATACAACTGCGGGCTTAAGGAGAACATTTTAACTTTTATAAATAGGCAAAACTGACACAGATGAAATCTGAAACCATGACTTCAATAGCATTGGGACAACTAGATCTCCGGCAAATACACATTTGCCCATCTTAAGAGTCTTCCTATAGATAAAAGCATAAATGTCTTGATCACTGGGTTTCATGACACTTAGCGATTTCTTAGTTCTGCTCTTTTGTACCTTTATCCGTTACATATAATCATGAATATCATAATACTAACGGAAATAAAATTTAAGAACCTTTTCATTTAACACTTAGCAAAGGTAATGCACACCTGAGCGACATCGACATTACTCTTTATGTTCACACAATTTTATCACTGTGACATCCATCAGCACCCATGCCACCTGGCCTGCATCTTCACCCTCTTCTGATACAATGCACCATCCTGTTCCTTCGCTGTGCACTCAGTCCTGCCCTTGCGGCCTTCAGTAGTGCTTGGTTCCTGCGATCCTCTCCCCTCTCTCACTAGAATCAACCGTTTCCTTTACCAGAGCATTCTCATCACCACATGTACCTTATGCAGCATTATTCCTCACTTTGATAAATCCTGAGTAATATTAGAACATGGGAAAGGGAAGATGGCCACTGGAGCCACAGAAAGGGTTACAGCCGTATCTGGAAATTACGCAATTTTATTTAATTGCATTTATATAAACAAAGGTGAGGTGTTTGTCACTACTGCCTATGTGAACATTCTTCTTGCTTGTGGTTGTGTGTGTGTTTTGGGAGGGCTGATGGACTACACATCCCTACTGTCTGCTATCTTCACAGGAATGGTATACTGCTCTACTAAACTCTATTCTGAATTGGGAGGTAACATAATACAAAGAGTAAATTTAGGCTGGGCGTGGTGGTGCATGCCTGTAATCCTGGCACTCAGGAGGCTGAGGCAGGAGGATCTCTGCAAGTTTGAGGCCAGTCTGGGCTACATAGTGAGTTCAATGCCACCCTAAACTACGTAGGGAGAACCTGTCTCAAGAAGAAAAAAAAAAATCAAAAGAAAAAAAAGTAAGCTTCTGTTTTTCAGTCTGATCCACATTCAAATCTACATTCTGTATTATAATCCAGCAAGGACAATGTATCTAAAAGTATACCTTGATTTAGTATAATTGTCTTATGTGTTTTATATGTTTCTGACTTGTTAGTCTGGCTGTTAAGCTGTACATGTGATAACTGACTTTGTACAGACTCGTAAGATAAATAAATGAATCCGATGCTGGCAAAAACGGGAGAGGGTAGAGGGGAAGGGGGAAAAAATTGAGATGTGTTATGTACATGTATCAATTTCCCACAATGAATGTGATCATTATATACTGTAAACATGTACTAATAAAAATGAAAAAAATCTTTAAAGAAAAAAAATTATATTCTGCCATATATTTATGTGCCTTTATTTTGGGAAAAGGTCTTTGAAATCATTCTGGATTAACTGAGACCTTATTTCCAATGACAAGTATCCTTATAAGAGCCAGAGAGAAGGCTTGGGGAGAAAACAGAGACAGAAACTGAAGTTACGCAAGCCTTAGTGCAAGTATCTGCAGCTACCAGAAGCTGCTAAGTACCAAGGTGAGACTCTTCCTTATGTAAATATCTTGATTTCAGTTTTCCAGCCTCCAGAGCTGTGACGGAACACATTTCTGTTGTTGTAAGCCACCAGATTTATGGCATCTTTTTTACAACAGCCCTAGTTAGCTAATACAGATTTTGGTGTCTGGAAGATGACTCCTATTGCAACAAATACTTTAAAATGTAGACCTGGCTGGACATGGTGGAACACACCTATAATTCCAGCTACTTAGGAGGCTGAAGTGAGAGGATTCTTAGTCTAAGGCCTGCTTGGGTAACTAAATGAGATCCTGTCTCAAAATAAAATTTTTAAAAAAGGGTTGGGATATAGCTTATGGGTAGAGAGTTTGACTATCATGAGTGAGGTCCTGGGATCAAGCTTCAGCAACACACACACACACACACACACACACACACACACACACAGCAGATGTGGCTGTGGAACTGGGTAGTGGGAAGAGCTGGAAAATTTTTGAGGGGAATGAGAGGTAGGGCCTAGAGCCTAGGTTATCTTGCAGAGACTTTTAGTAGAAATATAATGGTAGAGGCAATTCTCAGAAGGGTTCAGAAATCAGTAAGGAGTATAGCATGGAAAGCTTCTATCACTTTAGAAAAGGTATAAATCATCTTAAACAAGATGGCTGGTAGAAATATAGCATTACAGGTGCTTCTGACGAGGTCTCAAATGAAAATGAGGAACATGTTACTGGAAATTGGAGGAAAGGTGATCTTTGTTATAGAGCAGCAGAAAACTCAGGTGAATTGTGTTTTACAGCTGGTGGAAAGTAAATTTACAGATGATGCAGCTGTATAATTCGCTGGGGTAAAATGGCAAAATTTTCCAGATAAAAAGTTTAAGGCACAGTCTGACTCCTTATTACTAATGATAAACTATGAGAGAAAAGAGATAAATTGAGGAAGAAATAAAATATTAAGCAGAAAGGAACCAACACTTGAAGACTGAGGAGAATACTGGTCTCTCTAGATTGCAAAGGATGCCAAAATTAGAAAACATACTTGGAGGTAAGTATGCTCAGGAGATAAAAGAAAAGGGTGTGGCCGAACAAGCTTTTGGCCTGAAGTTTGGTACGTGACTCACTTAACCATCTCAGCAAAGTCTCAGGCAGGAAGAGAGATGAGGTAATCCGAAAAGGGCTATGGAGAACCCTTTTGTCTCATGGTGTGGATCCCTGTGACATACGCACATACGCAAGACACTTATAAGGTTTTAAATAACTGTATCAGAAGTGACACTGCTAGCTTGGACTAAAGGAGATACAGACAGGTTGGAGTAAAGAGGGGCTGTTGGACTTCAAAACTTTTACAAGCAGAAAATGGAACTACTTAGAAGCAAATATGTACTATTCTTTAATAAAAGGAAAGAATGACTTCTAGAGTAGAGCCATGGGTGTGGAAGTGGAGCCTAATAGGGCAGCCTCAGGCATAGGGGTAGAGATACATGTCTAGCAGGCATGTGTAGTCAAGAGCTACAGGGGATTAGTCCCAGGCCTTGAAATCTGATGGAATTTGCCTTGCTGGATTCAAACTTGTTTGGAACTGCTAACCCTTGTATTTCCTCAATTTCCTCCTTTTAGAATAGAAATGTCTATCCTAATCCTACCCCATTATTGTATTTTGGAAGCAGACAAGGTGTTTTCTAGGTTCAAAGGTACACAGATAAGACTTTTGTCCTAGGATGGACCATACCCGAAGTCTTAACTGTATTTGATGTAGATAATTTAGATGATAAATTTGGGATTTCTGAACTGGTGATATTTAGATGAGACTTCAGAGTTACTGCACTGGAGGATGTTACTCTGCATATGAGATATACGTGAATTTTTGAGAGCCAGAGGGTGAACTATAGTGGGCTGAATGGTGATCTCGAAAAATATACATCCAAGTCCTAACCTCTAATACCTGTGAATGGGAATTTATTTAGAGAAAGAATCCTTGTATACCTAATTTAGTTAAGGATCTCAAAATGAAATCACACTGGATCGATCGGGTGGGGCCTAACTCCAATGGCAAACATCTTTTTAAGAGGAAGAAAAGAAGACATGGGGAAAAGAGAAGGTCATATAAAGACAGAGGTAGTGATTGAAGTTACACAAATCACAAGTCAAGAAACTTCTCAGGCCACCACAAGCTGGAAGAGGCCAGGAAAGATTATCCTTTAGAGGCTTTGAAAGGAACATCTTGATTTTGATCTAGAACTCTTAAAAAAATAATCTCTGTTGTTTTAAACCACTACATTGGAGGTAATCTGTTTTGGCAGCCATAAGAAACTAATACAGCAATGCAGATATCATCAAACCATTTTTCAGATAAGGTAATTAAAGTAGAGAACTTAAGTGCTATCAGTTCAGAAGAGAAGCATGAAATGGTTGGCCTCTGCAACTGTTCCTTCAAGGTACAATGAACAGCACTGGAATAGGAATTAAGAGACTGGAGTTCTGCTTCTGGCTTTCGCTGTGTGACTGGTGAGGGTCACAATTTTTATGGGCACTAAGTGGTGTATTCGTGAGACTGAGAATAGGAGTGGTGAGTACAGATGAGTATTCTTCAAAACTGGCTGATCGTCTTGCAAATTTCGACTGTACATTCCCAGACCTCATCACGCTGCCCCAGCCCAAGCTGCTGAGTCAGAATCAGTATGACTCTGAAATCTATCTATTTTTAAAAAGCTTCCAGGTAATTCAAGATTAACCAAGTCTGAGAATCACGGGGTTAGATGATTACTGAGTCTCTTCTGGTGCTACATTATATATTTTGGATCCCAGATCCATTCCATAGTTTTCAGCACTTCAGTATCTGTGTGGTACTTTGCATGTGTCTATGAACACAGGAGGCTGAATATAAAAGCAAGTATCTGGAACTGATTTACTGCAGGTTCCAGAGGCACAGCATTTGGGCCTAACTGAACTCTTACTGTCCTTTGTTCTGCATAAGCAGTCAGTGTCTCCAGGCTGACTCCTTCCTGCCCCAGCTCATCATATACTATAAACAAAATGACAGTGTGAAGTGTTTTCTCTCGGTGAAATGAAAGCACGTATGTGATACGACATAGGGCAGGTGAAACAGTTATTATTCAAAGTGTTTGCATAGAAGCTAGTCCCTCCAACATAGATTTGCCACATCTGAAAATAATATTCACAAAATCATTTCCATGTTTCAGAAGTCATACAGTGTAAAAAAATAAAATACATTCTTTTTTTCTTAGAAAAATCCCAGTATGACTAAATGAGTTGTTTTTGTTTTCAAAACCAGGCTTGGGTTATGTTCTTGACTCTGGGATTAACTTATCCTCTCCTGAATTTAATCTTTGACAATATTCACATTGGGTAAATTACATTTGTTTTAGAGCCCTAATTTAATCTTCAAAATTAGCTGATCCTGAGTAAACCTAACCTTAGCAGAATGAAAAAGTAGTATCAATCTCTTGTCACTAAGTCAATGCCAAAGGCAACATACTATTCTGATGTTTACCATTAGCTAAATGCAGTGTGTTAACAAGGCCCCTTAACACATAAAGCTTGAATTACCTGTCTGTCAGCTACCAGGAGATTCTTATGGAATCTGGATTTGTGAATTCTCAGATTTAGGGAAATGTAGAAAGATCAATGAAACACTGATGCCTCCCTATCTTGAGGAAGATCAAAGCAGGAGTTATTTCTTCTGTTGACTCTTGATCACCCAATTTCCCAGACTGGGCCAGTCACCACAACCTGTAGTCACAGGACAGCATGAGGCTGCTGGGGGGAGTCAGATGGGCCCAAATAGTTTTCTGGTTTCTACTGTTCCAGTCTCTTTGAAGAGCTGGAATATATAGGCAAAGAAATATCTCAATCTGGCAGTTGGGACTCTTCCCACAAGGATAGTATCTGTGAACTTCCACCCTGAGATTTTCAGTCATTAAAGTAGTTTACAGTTTAATGCCTACATGGTATTAGATTCTTATGCATTCTTTTTTTTTCCTTATGCATTCTTTAAACCTAAGAGGCCCAGAATTCTTTCAATTACTTCTTTTTAAATTCTCAGACTACTAAAGCAAAGACAGCAAGGAAGCAATGCTGTCTTTATGGAAAGACCAGCACGAACAGCTTGGACACGTCCTGGGCATTAGACTGTGAGCTAGCTCCCTGAGAACAGGGTTTATCTTTATCTTGATGTTCCCAGCATTTTGATCCACACTTGACAGAGTAGGCACCCTAAGAAAGCTAGCTGAAGATGTGAATGAGTAAATAATAATAACAAAACTGGTAATATTGGAAGGCCTCAGTACATATGATATAATATTTACTTCACCAAGAATTTTAAGCTTGGCTTTTTTGTCTTTGTGGCTGATACTGCTTCCATCTACCCCCAGCAACATTTCATGAAAAAATTTAAACATAAAGAAAACCTGAAACAATTTAACAGCAAATATCCACACACCCAACACCCAACTTCTACAATTTACATTTTACTGTTTGTTTCATTATAAATATATTCATCGAGTATTTTTTGATTTATTTCAAAGTAAGTTTTAGATAATTTTATTACGTATATCATTAGTTAGAACTCAGTGTTTGTTTATAGTTCTTCTTTTTATTTTGGAGTAAAATTTACACATCATTAAATGTACAAATATTAAGTATACAGTTTAGGTAAGTTCTTAAAGCAGGTTATTTCCATCACCTAGTCCCAACCCTTCAAAGGCAGCCACCGTTTTGATTTTTTTCCACCTAGATTACTTTTGCTTGATTCATGAATATTGTAGATGGTCACCTTTTACAAAATTTAACATAAATAAGACCATAAATTACTTCTTATGTTAAGATCTCCTTCATTAAATATAATGTTTTAGAGATGATATTGTACATATCAGTGGTTACCCCTTTTATATTGAGGAATAATATTCCATTATATGAATATACCACAGACAGTTTATACATTCTCCTATTGGTAGACTCATAGGTTGTTTTGCTTTTTTTCCAATTATAAATACACTCACAATAAACATTCTTTCACAAGTCATTTTGTGGTCATATGTTTTCATCTTGGATAAACTCCCAGAATTGTTAGGTTATAAGGTAAGTGTATATTTACATCATAAGAAATTGTTAAAACATTTTCCACAGTTGTTGTACCATTTTATACTCTCACCAACGTATAAGAGCTCTCATTGCTCTAATCAGTCCATTTTTATTTGAATAATTAGCTCCTGCTAGCATCATCCTAGCATGCCATTATGTATTCTGTGCTTTGAGAAGCAGTAGCAGAGACTGAGCTCCTTCTTCAAGTTTATATATAAGAAAGTTTATATATAATAATGAAGCAGTTATTCTAGTTACATAATATAAAAATATAGATATATGAAAGGAAATTGAACTCTGTGTATGTATCTAACAGGATGCTACGGTTCATGGAGACCGCTGGACTTTCTTCGAAATTACAGGGTAAGGTGAGGCTGAGTAGGGCATTAAGAGAGTATGACAATCTACTTATCAAAAATGCATACATTCAGAAGTCCTATACGGTTTTGTGTGAGGCAACAATTATGGACAGAAGGTCACTAGCACAACCCCTGTGAAGTTAGAAGATGTTGCTTTAAAAAATGTCACCACGGGGATCAAGTTCAAAGATTCCCTCTCCCTGCCCCATGGCCAATAATCTAGACAGAATTTCAAACACCCTGAAAAAGTAATGGAAAAGAATCTCATATACAACATAGGCTCCAGCAGATTTCAGCAAGGGGAATGGGGGAAGAAAAAAAGAGCCATCGAGATCATTTGATAAGAGAACAGAGAAGATCTTGGCAATTTGCTCATAATAGCTGCAATTCTTGGTAACTTAATCCTTGGGGGGATGGTGAGGTGAAGATATTCCCACATGCAAGACCATATTCCAACAGCTTCCCCTTTACAGACACTGCCCAAGAAAACTAAGGTCTTATTTTCTACCTGGTTATAATCTATAGACTATCTTTCCCACAAGCTGGTGACTTGGGAAAGAAAAAACTTACTAAGTTTATCCAGTTTAGAGACTACTATAATTCTGCATGATTTTGAATCTGTCTGCTGCATGACACATGTGATATCACAAGTCCTCCTCTGTCTGTTCTTCAGAGAGATGGGAAGATGAATAGAGTATATGTTGACAAGGACTATAAACTAAGCAGCTCCAAACATACTCCCCCAGGCTCCCAGAATACAAAGAAAAAGGTAATCATTCCAAATGACCCCCACTATTTAGAATTTCATACCATCGAGTCAGATGAACCAAAATTGCTACCACCTGTAAAGACTCAAAGAAATAAAAAAAAAATCACTAAGAAGATGAAGAAGGAAAAAAAAGTGGCAGATGTGCTTGGAGGGAGGGAGAACAAGCCTAAGAACATGCTTGGAGCACCCCTCCAGGGAACTCCTGATCACATCAGAGACCGGGAAGCCTGTCAGATTGGAAAGTCAGAATGCAGTATGTCTTTATCTACTCTTTTCAGACTTAGGATTTCAAGAAAACTTTGTTAAAAACTTACAGATCTTTTAAGATCACAGATTCTAGGATCCTTCCAGTGAAGGCTGTAAAGAGTTTGAGTTTGGGTCACAAAATCATAGATTTTTAGCATTGGAAAGGACTTTTGGAATCATTTAGAATAATTTGCCGCCCAACAAAACACCTCTTATAAATGGGAATCTGTTTTCTGCTTGCATGCCTCCAGTTATAGGAAATATAGGCTGCTATAATTTTTGAGAGCTCTAGCTATTGACAACTTTTTCTCTTACACTGAGACAATCTGCTTTCTCTACATTTCCAATCACATGTCCTGTCAGCAACACCGAAGGAAGTATACTCAGAATTCCCTATAAATTATTTGAAGCTGTGTATCATGAACCTCCTGAACCTTCTTTTTTTCAAGAAATATCCACCATTCTAACATGATTTCTAAACCTCTTGTTATCCTGGTTAACTTTTTCTTTTAAGTGTACTTCATCAGTATCTTTTTTAAAATGTGGCACTACAAATGAAATGCAATGCCTTAGGCATGCGCTTATTACCACAGCTAAATGCCTTCAATTACAATTGATGAAATAGATGTCCAGAAAGATCAGATTACTTGCTCACACTTAACACAAGCAAGTAGTAGCAGGGACAGAAATGGGACACAGCCTGCCTGATTCTTAGATCAAAATTCCTTCCCTATATCATACTGAAAATAACTAATTGGTATAAAAAATGAGACTGTGTTCCTTCAACACAGATAATAAAAGTACTGGGGATGAAAAAAGCAACGAATAAAATACAATGTTCTTATTCTAAAGTTTAGAATAAAGTTCTTAGGGTCAAGAATTTCTCCTAGGTCAGCTTAATTCCTTTACTTGGGTCCCTACTCTGGCCCACAAAGAAAAATAAAATGTACTCTCAGGTAACCTCACTGAGAAAAAGTCTTCAGGGTCTAGTAAGAAGAGTATCAAAACATATGAGTGCTTGCTGAAGTTGTTAGGATGTTCAGTGCAGTCCAGACTGCTTCTCTGAACCTCCCAAGTGAAACACCAACACTTAGTCAGGCAATAGTATCTTCTGACATTAAAGGCAGCTTACAAATAATAAAGAAATGCAAAAATAAATAAATACTGGTCTGGGTGATGGAGGTGGTGGGTGGGATGGGGGAATCCCTGGTTTATAAAATATACTCATTTTTAATCAAGATCTTGAATATAAAATGTACATAGCAAATGTACTGAATGAAATGACACACAGTCTATTACTCCCAGGGCAGTACTTAAGTTTGAGAGAACTGGCAAAGTAGCATTCTGGTTGCACACTGGTTGAGATTTATCTTAGGTACTTTCATTGTGTATCTTTTCTACTTCATAAAAGTTCTGAATTTATCCCTCAATACATATATAATACATTCTTACTGAAAATTAACAAAAGTATTGAGAAATTGAGAAATCAAAATCACAAAAAAGAGAACAAACATGCAGACAATAAACACACCATACTGGTGTACAGAAAATATATGCACAGACTATAATGGACATAGATTGAAGCTTTACTTCTGGGCAAAAGCTATAACTTAGAATTGGGACTAAATTACATTTGACATTAGACTGAAAATACATGAAAGCTTCATAACTCAAAAGATCCAGGAATTCCTCCTTGGTCAGTGGATTAAGGTTGTCCTATTACATTGACTCCTAAAATGAGAATTAACTGGATAAAAGCCTTTTGGAGCAAGTTAACAACAGGATAGCAGCAAGTGCCGAGCTGGCCTGCCTGTCCCAGTATGGGCAGCTCTGCAGTTCTTCGACTCTGAAGTATCTGCACTTTCCATGACTGAAGATGGATTGCTCCCATGAGACTGTGCTCCCCAGCTAAAGCTGGTACGCAATCCTTCTCTGTTTGGGAGAGGAACATTGCTAGGTTTGGAGAAGAATAAGAAAAGAACAACTGAGATAAGGTCAGGGCAAGCCACAATGTCTCTTCTCTCCTTGCCACTGGGTAGACTAACAAGCAGAAAACTATTACGCTGGACGCAAGCCAGTCTCATCCTCAAAGCAGTGGATTTTATAAGCCAAATAACAAATAGAAACCAAATCTAGGAATGCTGAAGTCACTGAGAAATCCAAAAGAGAAATATCAATTGTCAGTTCTATCCCAAAGGGGCTGGAAGGAGAGGGTGAATAAAGCAATTCTATAAAATGCAATCCAAAAGTCCTCATTGTTTACTGCATGGTAAATCATAATGGCAGGAGTGGTCTTATCCTCTTACACTAGAAAATGAGCTAGAAGATAAAGTCACAGCCACAGCCACTAAATAAAGTAAATCAATACTTTATACATACAGCAGAATGCCCAGACAATGTACAGTCTCAGTATTCTCAGCTGCTCCTGCAAAAGAAAATTCTCTCTTTCAGGTTCTGTTACAGGCATCACAGTAAAGCATTCTGACAGCATGCTATGAAGATCCTGAAAGCAGTTTGCTTAGAATACCACAGAGTTGGCTGATGCTTGAGTTCTGGGCATAAGCTCTTTTATTTCCTATTTTCTGAATTAAGGAACAGGCCTATCCATGAATGTATTTAAAAACAACAACGTACCAATAAAAAGTAAATGCCATGTATACTCCTGTCTATGGACAAATTCTACACAATTCTACCTGCTGAATGGGAACACTGTTATAGACAGTCACGGGACTCAGAATCTCTCATTTCTGTATTTTACACTACACTATCCCCGCCCTACTTTTCTTACTATAACATTTTCACTTGTACCTCCTCACCAAATAAAAATCTCATGTGCATAAAGAGAAAACAATTCAATAAAGCAGTCATTCTACATCTAGGAATAGGGGCTAGGGATTTAGTTCAGTGGTTACACTGCTTGTCTCTCAATCTCACAAGGCCCTGAGTTTGATCCCCAGCACAAAAAATAAAATCTAGAACTACTTCTAGGTTAAAAACTCCGAAGACACTAGGTATGATGTTGTGTACCTATAATCGTAGACTCACGAAGGCTGAGGCAGGAGGATTGCAAGATTAAACCCGGCCTCAGGAACCTGGCCAGACCCTATCTCAAAGTAAAAAACAATATGGGTTAAGCATGTAGCTTAATCCAAAGGCCTTAAATTTAATCTCCAGTGCCACAAAAAAAACAACAAACAAAAAATATAAAAGAATAAACTTCAAATTTATGGCACGAATAAGCTTATCTAGGGCTGAGGATCAAATAGGATATCATATATGCTAAAATGTACTGTTTCCTTAAGTAGTCTCTCTTTCTTTTATTTCTTTCTACTAATTGTATATATTTTTAAAGAGACAAAACAAAAATATTAATTTCCAAGAATGAATAGTGAGAACATAGTATTTGTTATTTTATTTAAATTGCATTTATTTTAAGGTATGGAAAATGTATCTAATCATTGTTAAGGGGTTTTAAACATAAGTAGAGACTTAGTACTGATGAATGTTTCCTTGAAACCTAAAGGGAGGGAGTTTGTGGCAATGTAAATGAGTATCTCCTACTTCAGACACAAGCTACCCATTCATCTATAATAGTTCCAGGCAGGGTCACTGGAGAGATGAGGGGAAAACTGCATAACAAGTACCTTAGGCATCAGAAGGTCTGAGTTCCTAACTCCTTGTTCAGCCACTTACTGACTTTGGCTAAGCTGCTTAATACTCTTTGCGCTTCAGTTTATTTTATAAAATGGAAATAATTTTTACCTCAGACGGGCTTTGGAGAATTATCTGAGATAAAGTATAAATACAGTATTTAATTTTTCCCCAGTACATACATAGTATTTCTTCAAATGACAGTAAGGGATGAAGACACATTTCTTGAGGTTTTTTTTTTAGGCTAATCATTCATTTGTTCATTCAACACATACGAGGAATATGGCATGTTCCTATCATAATAGCGAGAGTGGCGTTGAGGGGATAAAAAGGGACAGGATGTAAGGTGGTGACCGGGGACAGAAAGCCCTCTGGACGTGCCACTCTGCTTCCCATCCTATCACCATCCTACTCTAGCAAAGTCAGGGCCTGGGTATGAGGCTCATGGAACTGCAGAGATATAGCTGGCAACTCTGAAGTACTGCTCGCTCCAGAAGCTTAGGTCCTAATGTGAGAATTCCTGTTGGCAATGGTTAAAACCCCTGGGTGGGCAAAATTCTGGGACACCAGAAGGTGACGTGCTGGCTCATCATTCTAAGCAGCCTGGAAGCAGTATGAGTCTCCTCAGAGCAGCTTGCCCTCAATCAGAGAGCAGAATCCTACACAAAGGCCAACAAGTTGTCCTAAAACATCTGTCTATTTAAAGTCTCATTTCTCTTCTGTATAGAGTCAATACTGTATGGGATGTGAGCAAAACATGATTAATGTTTAAATAAACAGTTTATTACAGCAAAAGACACATTGCTGTTAATTCCTCGCTTCAGACATACTTAGCGTTTTTGCCACTTTCTGAAGCAATTGTGGAAATCTTTTGTGTCTTTAGTTGCACTGTTGTGGTTGCCTCAATGTCCTGAAATGACTCAGAATGTTCACCTTTTGGGGTCATTTTGACTTTGGAGAAGAGACAGAAGGTGCCAGATGTGGTAAATAAGGTGAATGAGAACACACCATAGTGCTTTTATGAGCCTGTCTTCTCTCTGAATGACACTTAGCAACAGCACTCACCATATTTTTGATCACACCTGATAAAGACTGAAAGAGGACTTCCAGAACTGCTTCAGAAAGCGGCAAGAACGATTGGATAAGCATGTCTGAGGCAAGGGGGAGTATTTTGCGGGGGATTAATGGAAACATGTCTTATATTGTGAGATTTAAACATTCACCATATATTTTGATTGTACCATGTATGTTACTTTCCTCCAAATATCAGTAAGGGCTCAGAATAAAAGATTAAAAAACGTGAACTCTACAGACACATTAAACCACAGACTTTAAAGAAACTTCCAGTGGAATCCATCAGAGCACCCACTTCTCTTCTCTGCCTTCCTACCCAAACCATCCAGAACTCACTACTATACGTCTCTGCCGAAAACATAAAACTGCTTTTCTTAGCTATTTGTTTCTCATCAGCATTTTCCATAAACAACTGCAACTTTATCCAAAAAGTATCAGTAGCACTTATCTATTTTCAATAACCACAACAATCAAAAAGAGAATAAAAACAAAACTGACCTTCCTTTGTACTGTACTAAGCCTCACATAGATAGCTCCTTCCCCAACAAGAAGGTATGAAGCATTTCTAAGTGAATTTATGTTTCTTGCTGAAATTTTAAACCTCTGCTCACTTAATCTTTATGTGTACGCAATAGTTTGGAAGGAAGAGATCGGCAACTCAAACAATATGTGTTAGCAGTTCTCAAGTGCAAAACTGCTCCAGCAATACTCTTTCCAGATTTGCCTCTCAGACCAAAGACAGTGCCTATCATTTTAGTAGTTAGGTGCTTTGGCATGTTTCCTATTATGCTGAGAAAATGAGGGAACAGATGGTGGGAGGGATTGAGTGACATGACTGAGGCCAAGAGCAAAGGTTTTAAAACTCTTCCTCTTTGATTTGTTGGACTATGCTCTTTACTGTATACTGGTCTGCATTCTCTCAAAAGTTTAAATTAAGTAGGGAAAGATCAGAGTGAATGTTCTGACTACTTGAGACCAACAGTTCAAATCCAGGTCTCTTGGATTTCTCGCCTATCGCCAAGTCCTTGATTGAGTCTGCCCAAGTAATGAAATGTCTCCTCAAGAGCCTGCCATGAAGGTCAGAGTTGGTTTGTCTAGAAAAGGATTTTATAACTGAAAAAGATAGCTTATGAGAGAAGGCAGGAAGTGAGGAAAGGAGAGAAAGAGACAAGGATTAAAGGAGAGGAAGAGAAGAGGGAGAGAGAGAGGAAAGGTCTAATTTATCTTTCTGTTAAAAAAAATTACAATGTTGCTGCAAATACTATACAATGTGAAGTAGCCTGTGTACCCACCTATAAGTAAAAGTGGAATTTTCATCTTCATAAATACTTCTGAGTTTGTACATACATCACAACACATTATGATTCAAGATCAAAACTGCACCTGCAGTTCACAATGAACTATATTTTGTCCTAGTCTCCAAAAGTTGCTCTGTAGCAAAGCCAAGTCAAAACAATACTTAAAAAAAAAAAAATTGCTGAAAGTTCCTGGCAATTTCTCTGCTACTCCGCATGCTGCCAAGGTCAACTAGGGGTGAAGCCGGACTCTCCATTTGGCCTTTTTGCTTGCCCCCACCCCCCCACCTACGTACATACTGATACAGTTTACAGCCTGTGCCTCAACAGCATCGTCACCCTGGAGTTTTATCAGACCAGGGGTCAGGGGAGGCAGGAAAGGAGGCCTGGGTGTGGCCAGGTCCTGCTACCTTATTGGGGGTAAGAAAG
Organism: Hystrix cristata; assembly: GCA_004026905.1. NCBI lineage: Eukaryota > Metazoa > Chordata > Mammalia > Rodentia > Hystricidae > Hystrix > Hystrix cristata. The sequence goes on from PVJO010000551.1 coordinate 147,655, forward strand.
TGAATCCACCTGGTAAGCTTCTGGCTGCAAAGTGCAGTGAGGTGAGCCAAGGTGCCAAGAGGTCACTAGGAGTTCACCATGGATAAGCGCCCAGTGTTTGCGGGACGTAGCTCATCAGCTTTTCTAATTTGTAAAGATGTATTTCCTGTTAGGTTTCTTCCTCTCTGTCATCTGGGGAAAAGAATCCAGTGTGTAGCCTGTTTGGTGTGTACAGGAAACATCCCTTTCCTGAATTAAATCCAATTATAGTAATTCATTCAGAAAATCCTTGGGATCACTGGCACAAGTTAAGCTGCCCAGGGTGGAGGAACTAGGTGTTTAGCAAAAGGGCTGATCTGTCAAGGATCCCTGGGTGCTTTCCTCACCACTGCACTGACCTGTGCCTGAACCTACCCAACAACAACCCTTGGCACACTGCTTAACCTTGGCATGTCTTGTTTTCCTTGCCTATAAAATGGCTGCCTTCACTATTTCCTTCTGAATTCCTTCTGTTACATGCTTAGAAAGCCCTGGAGAGAAAAACAACTAAGTCTCAGTAACCAAAAAAACCACAAGATCAAATTTCAAGAATTGTGCTTCTAGATTGGGGGTTTGAGGGTTGGCTTAACAGGGGAAGCCCTATAGCTGGCTTGAATAGGATGTTAATATCATTATTCTTTGATACTAATTTTTGATAGAACTGGTCATTTCTTGGATTCTGCTGGAGAATAATTAAAGGTACAAACCAGGTGAAAGTACTGACAAATTCCCTCCCGTAAGATACTAGCCAAGCCAGGCATGGTGGTACATGCCTGTAATTCCAGCACTCAGGAGGCTGAGGCAGGAGGATAATTGTGAATTTGAGGTCAGCCTGGGTTTCACAGCGAGTTCGAGCCCAGCCAACTACATAGCAAGACCTCAAAATATAAAAAACAAACGAACAAAAAGATACTAGCCAAAAATATGGCAGAAAACTAAGGCAAAGTTTTCAACTTCTGAAACTCACTTCGGATTAAAGAGGAAGTAAAAGATGATACTGAAGCCTCTTACAGACCTAGTTACAGTCAAGTTGCCCTTTTATCTATTTGAGCTACTTTGGAATCTAGATCTGGCCAGCTACAACAGCAATGATCACTTCCACTCAAACTAGAAGAGTTTCTACCAGAAACTGGCCTGAATTTTAAAAATCAAGTAAATGTTTACCAGAGGACTAAATACTCTGCGGGAAGTAAGAAACTCTGCTACGTTACTTTCAGGGAACAGTAACGAATTTGGTATGTGTATACCATGGGGATGGCAGGACATGAAGCTGGAAAGGCAGGAAAGATGACCCAAAGGTACAAGGTAACTAATGAGGAACATGTAATCAAGGTTTAGGACCTTCCCTGCAAGTGATGGGCAGATTCTATCTCCTCTGATTTGCTGGGATATGTACTTTCGGTATACTGGTCTGCATTCTCTCAAAAGTTTCAATTAAGAAGGCAAGAGTCACAAAGAATGTCCAAACAACTTGGGAGTAATAGTTAAAAATCCCAGACTCTTGAGTTTCTTGCCATCACTGGACCATTAAGTAAGTCTGCGTATGTTACAGTATTGCCTGAGAAAGAGGCCTGGAAAGTCAGAGTTGGTTGGCCAAGTGATGTATTAAGAGTTAGGAGTTTTAAGCAGAAGCATGATTAATCAAATTTGGATTTTACCAAGGTCACTTTGACAGCAAAGAGTGTTGGGGGTCTACCATGCAAAAGCAATGGGAACAGCAGACAAATATGCAAAATGACACCAATAAAGTTTATGGTAAGTGCTAACATTAATGTGGACACCTGTGTGGTTTTCATACATCAGTCATCATTGTGAGTGCTACTGATAATTAATATCATAAGAGTTCAGAATTTGGAATGGAATGACAAAGGAAGGCAGGCAGGCAATGAAAAACACCTAAAGCTAGGACAGGGCGAGCCTCCCCGGGTGTAGAAACAGCAGAGATAAGGTGTGATGCTTCTAAGCAAGTGACTGTCTGTAGGTGAAGACTATCTACCAGACTGGTAGAACAAGTAAAGGAAATAAAATTCCCTGAAGCCCGATATATTCAGGCAGGTATTCTGAGTTACACTGAAATACAGCTCTAAAGTGCACCAAAATTACAACAGTTCATTTCTAAGCTTGTTCAATTGATTGAGATAAAATACACTGGGTAAGTTACAAAGTACTTTCTTTCAAAAGACAGATTCATCTGGTCTGTTAGCAATGCTGAACTTCAATCACTAACCCAGCAGAAAGACACTGACTTGGTAAGAAGTCTGAGTTACTTGTTAGCACCTTGTGAATGTGCTAATTTTGTGAAATTTCTTCTTCACCAAATTGTTCTACAAGAGATACAAGAGTATATAATGGGGGGCTACTTATGCTGTTAAAAGAGGAGCTGCAAAAGCAGAGTTGTTGTATGTGTGTTCTAAGTGAAACTTCTTTAGAAATAGGAAAACCTCAATATTACTTACACATACAATGCTTAAACTAGACAGAGATGTGAACAGTTAGATCATTCCAAACTTATGAATCGAATAATTTCACTCAAGTAATAAAACCCATTTTGGATTATTATTCTTTATTGGACCAAGAGGAGCATTCATTTTAGCCAGCCATCAAAAGCACAAAGTGAAACTAAACAGTTTGTTTAGTCTAACAATAGATGTTCTTAGCCAAAACAAGAAGGGTCCCAAAATCTTTGCTTTTATAAAATATGACTTTGCCATGGAATGATATCATGTAATTAGAGGGAAGAGCTGTAATGACAGAGGCAATGGGATAATGCAACTCTTTTTTACTCAGTTTGACAAAGCATGATTTTTTTTTCCAGTCTGAAGTAGTGACAAAGTGTCACAAGTGATTGATAATAAATTGTTTATGATAGGCCCTTAACTCACATAGCATCAATATACAATTTTATTAGGGCAGTAAGCTTCATACTTATTTTCAAATAATACTTTATGGACAAGACAGAGTTAAAAGTTTATCTGAGCTTCATTCATTCTATACCATAAATGACCCCACCGCCTCTCTTTGTCATTAACAATGCTAAGTTAACTGTTGTATGGTTTTACCTACCACAGTCTGACTAGTCCCATAAAGTTATCCAACCCTTGTGTCGCGTGTCATGTGTCAAGGGACCACTTACAGTTCAAGCAACATTTCACAGTTCTCAGCTGGTAATCAGTGTTTCCTAAACATGTAGATGCTAAATAATTTCCGAACTGCAACAGTCTTAGGCTATACTACCAGGCATGGAAACTCTCTTCACTTCAGGAATCAGTTCTCAAGGTGGGCAAGTAAGATCATTTTCCTCAGCAGTTTTAACAAATATTGTGCTTCTCAAGACATGGATGGTCAAAACTCATTTGTATTTTCTGATTAGTGCTGCTCAATTAATTCTCAACTCCCTTGCAATAGGCACTAAAGGAGATATAATCTTCTTTCTAAAAGTACAACTAGCCCCGGACATATCCTGATTTCACCTGTTCAGGTCTCTGGGTATTCAATAAAGCAAGTTCAGCCGCTGTGCCAAGAGGCCACACAGAGTTCAAGGTAACACCTCACAGCCATCAGCAGGTTAATTATAATTTCATTTTCAAACACACCGACTACATGCTTGTTTCAACTCCAAATGACCTTACCTGCTTAATTTTTTTTGGGGGGGTGGTCGACATGGAGTAAATTTCTGTCAGCAAAGCTGAAAGGCCACTCAGAGTTCATGGTAACAATTCATATTTTTAACAGGTTTCCCAGACTTAAATCCTCACCTTCAAACATTCCAGAGAAAACACTTAGTAGCTACGAAAAAAGTAGGGAGTAGGGGACAGAGAAGGAAGAGGGTTGGGGACAGGAAAAGGGTAGAAAAGGGGAGGAGAGCCACAACTCCAGACTTCTGGGAGTTTTGAGAGGTTCAGCCCTGATGGCTGTGTCAGGGAGCTGACTGTGGCTCACTGGGAGAGGGGTTACACTTTTGAGGGTGGAGAACTACAGGAGTTTCTAGATGCAGCACTTAAGACTCATCACTGCCAGATTAAAACTGGTTCAAAAGCAGCCTCACAGTACACTGTGATGTGATCACAGTAAGAGGGTTTGATTCTACACGGAGACAATTTGGGGCAAAGCTGCCTTCCTTCTGCTTTCTCAGGAAGTAGGAACTGAAAAGGAAGTTCTCAGGTCAGTAGATGTTTTTTGCAGAGAAGAGTTCTTTCTGTTACCAATTAGGCTAAAAGAGCCCAGTCAGCATCAATGAGGAGTCATTTCAGTGCAGTTCCTTTTGTCCTCTGCTGCCAATTATGACAGGATGACACATTTTGTGGGAATATTCTCTAGCACCAACTGAGATTTTTCTCCACTTAAAAACCCAAACCCAAAACAAGTGGCCCCAAAGCTTTTGTTCAGGAATGCTGTCTGCATAGTTCATCACTCCCTGTATGGAAACTTCATTCTCTACTTCACAGAACTTACCTAATTTTTGTTTTAATTTTTTAACATTTTTCCCAAATGACTCAGCTGCTTATAGAATTAACTGTTCACTTTGTAAGCTGACTTGAAAAGACCGAAAATAAGTATAGACCCCACTAGCATATTTCATCCTTAGCCATTGATTTGCCTTGAAAGAATTATTAGTAGAATGGGACCTTGCATCGAGTTGCTTAGGAACAGTCTTCCTGGAACTTAGATTACTCCCTGGCTGGGATGCGGCTGCTTTTATACACCCTGATCTGTCTTGTCAATCCTTTCTGACAAAATGACAATATCTATAATGCTCACTCATTGCTTCTTTAGAGGATCCTTTTCTTGGAGAGCAAGTGGGTGGTATAACAACCCTTTTTAGTCTCAAATTTTAACCACAGATTTCCTCAATGTTGCTTTTTTCAATTAGGGAGGTAATTTTTGGTTGCTGCAGGACCACAAAGCATTTATTTGAGTGCCCCACACATAAAGCCTGAATGATTTGTTATTATTGCATAATTCAGCCATATAATTTTTTTTTGTTATTATTAACAGATTCTACTTTCTTTCCCCAAATGAATGTTAAGAAGTCTAATATATAAAACACAGAATATTGCCAGGCGTGGTGGTGCACACCTATAATCCCAGAATTTAGAAGCCTGAGGCAGGAGGACTGCTGTGAGTTCAAAACCAGCCTGGGCTACATAGTGAGTTCAAGGCCAGCCTGAACCACATAATGAGACCCTGTCTCAAAAAAAACCAACAAGGGCTGGGGATTTAGCTCAGTGCTTAGAGTGTTTGCCTCGCAAGCATGAGGCCCTGAGTTCGATTCCCGGTACCAAAAAAACTCAAAAAAACCCAACAAAACCAAACTGCCCCACAGAATATCAAAGCTGCTTAGGCAAATTTAGAATACTCACCTAAAGGTTTATCAGCTTGGTCATTCTACTTTCTCCCACTCTCCTACCTTCTACCACTATTGCATAGAATCATACCCAAAGGAAATGAACAGAACCACTAACTTCCATGCAGCACAGCCTCAAAGCTAGTGTGAAATAAATGCTGACATTTAACCAGTAAAAAGGCATTTGTAAGCAGCAAATCAACTCTTAGAAACTTAACTACATGACCGATCATATCAGAACATCTTTTCACTAAATTATCATCTGTTGATATAGCTCAGTGGCAGAGCACTTGCCTCACATGTACAAGCTCTGAGTTCAATGCCTAGCACTGGGGTGGGGGAAGGAACCGAAAACGTTTCTTAAAGGAAGACGCTTTCGTTTGTTTGTTATTCTCCCACAGCACCTAGACACAGATGGTGAAGCTTTTAGAGCTTTCGCCTGCTGTAGGTTCACACCACTGAAGCACATTCGACGTGTTCAACAAACGTTTGTTATACTAAACTCAAGAAATACACTACCAGCCTACCAGTTTGAAAAACTTACTTTCAGGCAGAATTTGAACCATCTCTTCTTCTTCACCCCTCATTCATGCAGAAATCCCTAGTCATCACAGAGGTCACATGAGACTACTCACCACATCAGACTCTATTCAACACAGAAACACTGTCCGACCTTCAACAAGCTGACAAGCTCCATGCATCTCAACTTTCCTTAATGAGAAATGTAGAATGACAATTGAAAGTTGCGGTCTTCAATAAAGCTTATTTGATCTCAACTTTCCCACTTATAAATGACAACAATTAAACTAATCATTTCTTTTGTGTGACATTCAAAAGGAGGTAGTCAGTATCAAACCAAGATAAGGAAATAATTTAAAGTTGGCCTTTCATTTTAGCAGAATTGCTCCTTCTCAGTCAACAATCAGCCAAGTTTTTACTGGCATCACTCTTTGTCCTAAGAAGAGCACTAAACTCCAGGCCAGAACACTTGGGCTCAAATTTGGGATTTACGGCTATATGACAATACTCAAGAGAACCACGAAGAGCTGTTTTGATCTTTGTAAATGGGCTGACAATTACTACCTCACAAGATTACTTTTCAGATAAAGATAAGATTTATAAAAATATCTAGTAGTACTCCTGGTGTGTATTTGATTCAGAGCCCTGTGTCAGTCCCTAGGAAAGGAAAGAGTCAAAGGGGAAGCACAAAAGGAACACGGTGATGACTCTGCAAATCGACTGCTGTAGTTTAAAAATCCGAGCATTCCGCACATCAATACTACAGGGCTCCATGGTACAGACTCAGCTCAAGGGAATCAAAGATGGGAGATGGCTATGGGAGGAACCCAGAGCTCTGGATTTGTTCCAGAGGGAGCCTCAGGCTGTATCAAATTGTTCAGAATATTGTAAGAATTGAAGGCAGAACCAGGGATACAGTTGATTGCCAGGGCAAGCATAGATACACACTCTGACACCAGAAAGACTTTTATTCCATCGCCATATCCTTCTCTTTGTTATTTCTTCTCTCTTGCTCTTTTTCTTTTCCTACTCTTGTTTTGCTCTTCAATTAGAGCTAAACTGGAGCTAGAACAGTGAGTGGATATTCTCTTAAGCGGGCCCATTTCCTAGTGCTGAACTCTATTCCTTTTTTCTCATGGCAGGCTTTCTGTAAATTATAGAGTTACAAAGTGACACTTTAGTTTCCTCTTAGGGATAATCTGACCCAGTCTTTAAGATTAGAATTGAAAATGGCTAGAGAGAGAGACAGATGAATTTAAAAAAATTTAAAATTTAGATACAAATTCAAAATAGACTGAGATACCACTTTACCCCAGAAAGACATCATCAAAAAATCTAATAATAACACTGCTGAGGATGTGGGAAAAAAAGAACTCTTCTACTTTTGCTGGTGGGAATGTACAATCACTACGGAAATCAGTGTGGAGATTACTCAAAAAGCTAAAGACAGAAATTCCATTTGACACAACTAGCCCCTTCTAGGTATCTGCCCGAAGGAGTTAAAACAAATATTACAGAGCTACAAGCATATAAGAGCACAATTTATAACAGCTAGATCTTAGAAATAGCATGTATGTCACGTACTACCCTGCCATAAAGAAATATAAATTTGAGGCAGTTGTAAGTAAATGGACACAACTTGAGAACATAATATTAAATGAAATAAGTCAGACACACAAGACTAAATATCACATGATTTCTCTTACGTGAGAAATTCAAAATATATATAAATAAAGAACAAAAGAGAAGATAGATAAAGGAGAAAGTAGAAGTTCAAATAAATTCCTCAAAGTACTTAATTTATTGTTTCAAAAATATGTTAATATATACATTAATTTGTTTCAATTATGCTACTAGTTTCTCTTAGTTCACTGAAAAGAAAGTTTTGTGTTATCTGTTTCTTCTTGGCAAGAGAGAATCATTTTTGTTGAAATCTTGTATTCTAACTAACTACTTTGAAGATAATGATACACAGTGTATTAACTATTGTTATTCTCTTATTTTTTGTTAGGAAATTTTGTTTTATTTTTTCATAAAATAAAAAAATCATTTAAAAATTTGGATCTTGATCCACATAAGATTGCTTTTTCTACATGACAAAATATGGATGGGAAATCTTAAGGCTTCAAAATGTTAAAAATGTAATGGTATTAGGTTATTTTTAAATTTTAAATAAACAGATTTTTGGGTTTGATTCAATTACGTGCAGCAGACCAATGTAACACAGCTATTCCTGAAGGTAACCTTGGCAGTTACTCCTTTTGCCCTTTCTCCCAAGGTTGTTGCCCCTTCCCTAATCCTTTTGCATTCCTCCCTTTTGCCTAACATTCTGAATTCTAAAGTGAAGCCCCAAGGAAATGGTTCTAAATAATCTTTTTTTAGATTTACAGAACCCAGAATATCTGATAATCTTCATAATGCTCCTCCTTAGACCTTAGTACTAATAAGAAGTATGTAAATTGCTATGAGGTTTAACCTGAAGAAAAGTAGTATTCCTGCTGTAAGAAAATACAGAAACTAGCTGCAAGAAGGGGTCTATTATGATGTTTTGGCTACAGGAAAAAAAGTGACAAATAGACTGGAGAAGACCCTGGTCAGCAAGCAGCCTTCTAGCCCATTGTCTTGATGTACCTTTCTTTTTTTTCTTTTTTTTTTTTTTTTTTTTTTTTTTTTTTTTTTTTTTTTTTTTTTTTTTTTTTTTTTTTTTTTTTTTTTTTTTTTGTCCTGTAAAAATCCTTTGTTTCCATGAGATGGAACTTTGAAGAAATGGCCTCTCCATCTTCCTCAAGGCCTGGCCTTGAATAAACATGACTCCTCCCTACTAACTTCCATTTTCTGAATACTGACCTGTGAGTGGTGTGCCGGCTAGCCTTATTCTAGTAACACTAATAACCTCCTAAGAACAATTAGAAAAGCCACAAACAAACATTTAACAGATTAAAAGAAAAATCCTGCTTGAAATTATCAGAGAGCTGCTGATGTATCCAGGACTTAGAGAGACATGATGTGGAGGAAAAATAAAGCTCATTGGGGTGAATAAAAAATTCTGCATACCACATATTCTTGGTGGCAGAAGAGAGGTAGAGAAGCTAGAAAAACTTTTGACAAGTTTATGAGGCTCAGAGAAACAAAAACTGGAGTTTGGTGATACCGAAAAAGCAGGAATTTAAGTAATCAAGACTGCTGAGAAAAGAGGGAGACAGAAAACAGCCTACCGGCAGATACCAACACTAAACTGTAGCGGGCAAGTGACAAGAAGCCAAGCAGAAAATGGCTACAGAGAAGTCTACAAAGTTTTCTGTAGATTCTCTGTGCTAAGGAGATAAAAATTAGAACCTAGGTCACACCTAGAAGAAGCATTGCTTAAGTGCTCTAGACTCTCAGTTGAGAAGCATAGAAGGATCCCTAAAATAATAGCTATAAAAGGTATAGTCTGAACCTTACGAAAACTGCATTCACCACAAGTCTGCAAAGTTCCTGAATAAAAGTTCCTCCACTCCAGACACCTGCAAAAAAGACTGGCCGAATCTCTTTGGAGGTGACTACCATCATCCAGGGCTACTATGTTAGTTTTTCATTGCTGGGACAAAAGACCTGACACCAGCAACTAAAGGGAGGAGGTTTAACTTGGCTCACAGTTTCAGAGGTTTCAGTCCATTGCTGACTGGTTCCACGGCACAAACATTATATGCTGGAGGATGTGATGGAGCAAAGCAGAGCACAGGAAGCAGAGCACAAGGAAAGAATGCTATCAAGAGATACACTCTCCAAAGGGTGCATCTCATCACTTAACTAAGTCTAATTGCCCCACCTCCTAATAGAATATTCAGCTATATGTAGTATATATACAATAGCACTCCCATAATCAAATCATATAGCTGAAGATTAAGGAGTCTCTTAATCTAGTGGAGTTCACAACTATGATTAACCATCACAATCCCGTAATTTTTCATGCAAAATGGCTAAATTCATTAAAAAATTATCATTTAACCAAAATAAGAGTAAGAGAAAAACAGACAATAGAAATAGTCCTACAAGTGAACAAAATCAGAAATAGACTTTATAATAACCATGACTAACATGTTCAAGAAAATAGAGAACAAAATGTGGAACAAATCTTTAAAAAATAAAAAAGTCTATCTCTGAAAAATATAGTAGCTAATACTAAGACAGAACATAAAAGATGGATTTATAAGCAGAATCAATATACCTGAAGAAAAGATCAATAAACTGGAATATGGATATGAATAAAATACCTAGACTGAAGCAAGCACATAGCTGAAGCAAAAAGAAGAGACCATATGGGTCACAGTGAAAAGAGCCAACATATGTATATCTGGAGTACCAAGGAGCAGAAACAGAGTGAAGGATAAAAGAAAACTTGAAGTTATGATAGCGGCAAATTTCCCAATCTAATTAAAGACATCAAGTAACTGATTCAAGAGGAATTTTAAACCTCATATGGGGAGACAAAATCATATCATGCCACATCAGAGTAAAATATTAAAAATCAAAGACAAAGTGAACATTTTAAATATGTACAAATAAAAAGACACATCTTCAAAGAAGCATCAATAATAACTGACACCTATCAAGAAAAATGATGAATAACAGAAGCCGGTGGAACTATGTCCTGAAATGTACAAAGAAGATAATTAGTAATTTAGAATTTAATACCCAAGAAAAATATCTTTCAATAATTAAGATCAAATAAGACATTTCATATATAGATGAGAAAAAAAAGTGAAATCAAGCCAACATGGTCACCCATTTACTCCAATCATGTTCTGCTACTAAAGGGTAAATGCAAGATAAATGAACAGTTAGATTTGACCAAGGATGGGGTGGAAGTCAGTAGAGGGAAAGAAGATCAAGGGAGCAGAGGATTTATAACCATGTACAGTAAGGAAGGGAGGGAAGGCATGAGGAGGACAGGGCTAAAAAAAGAGGCTGTTTCATTACTCTGCTTCAGTGTTAGCTCCAATAGGCACCACCATTAACTAAAATTGCTTTTCTTCCTAACGTGTTTCCCTTTCTTTAAAATTCCCTTCCTTTAAAATTCCTCTATTCTTTTTCTTTTAGGTAATTTCCTTCCCTCAATTTCATCAAGGTTTAAATGACAACTGAGATTTTTATATACTTATGGTGTCTTATGGTGTAAAATAAAAAAGACTTTTCAAAGCAAAAAACTGAAATAACTCATCACTACCTTAAAATGAAGAAATATTAAAAAGAATGTAAGAAGCAATAAAAGGCTAAATGATTACCTTTAAGAAAATACTGTCCATATTAAAAATATTAATGTTCTTTAGGATATAAAATATTTTGAAGTTAAAATGCATAATAGCAACAATGAAAAGGTATGAATGAAATAAGCTGAATTAAAGTAGTATAAAGGTCTAGCATTTTCTGGGCCCTGTTAAAGTTATGGTTGTTGTAGAGTTTGGGATAACCAAAAAGATAAAAGACTGTATAACTAACAAGTCAATAAAGAAAAAAACTAGAACGACATAATTACTTTTTAAATAGACAAGAAGGGAGGAAAAAGTAAGAGAAGAAGAAAGATGGCAAAATAGAAAATAAAAAGTATAATGACATATGCAAATCCTAGTATATCAGTAACTAATTTAAATGAAAACTAATTAAATACAGTACTTCAATTACAAAGCAGATATTTTAGAACAAAGAAACACATTATATACCACTCATTATAGCGTACGTTAAACACAAACATCTTGAAAAATTGAAAATAAAATGTTTAAAAATATATACTATGGAAATATCATACATAAAAATGGTGGTATGGCTATACTAATGTCAGATGAAATAGACTTTAAGAAAAGAAGCATTAAAGGGAAATATTTTACAATGTTAAAAACTGACTAAAAGGATGAAATAATACTAAATCTACTTGTACTTAGTAACATACCTTGGCTGTAAGATTAAAAAAAGATAGAAGGAATGAGAAAAATTTGTAATGATTGGAGTAGTAGACACCTCTCTCTATAACAACAATTAAAATAATAATAAAAATCAACAGAAAATAGAGGTTTGCCCATTGTGATTAGCAAACTTGCTTTGTATATAGAACATTATACCCAATAATGTCAGAAAACATCTTTTAAAGGGTACATAGCACATTTATCAAAATGGACCACATACTAAGCCAAAAGGCAAGACTCAATCAATTTCAAAGGCTTATAAATCATTTTTTAATATTCCCTGACTACAGTAAATACAGCTGGAAATCAGTAACAAAAAGATACTTAGGGAAGTTCTGCTTTCTGGTTTCAAATATAAGGAGGTGAGAAGGCAGCACTCCACCCCAACAAGTAAAAACTGAACAAAATGAAAAATCAGCAACTCTTCTTAGCTCTGTAAGAGAAATCAGATCAAGTTTAAACTACTGTTCCCCTCTTCCTGACACAACTGAAAAGAGAGGCAGACAGAATCACAACATATTAGAGCCAAAACCTCCCCAGGAACCTGTGCTGGGTAGGAAAATATGAATGTAATTGAAGAATTACTGGAGGCTAGGGTGAAAAGCCTATTAAGAGTTAAAAGCCCCAGGAGAACTCAGTGATGAGTTTGCAGATTTTAACTTTAGGACCTCAACCAAATTCTTACAATAAATATCAGAGAAAGATCCTCCTAGGATGCCAGCAATGGGTGTATGTGTGTGTTGTGGGGGGCTGTTGGTAAATGAACCATTTTTAAATACACCAGAGCATTCCGTATTTTTCAACAAGTTCTCTCCTCAGGAGAAACAAGTTAACCAGAGCCTAATGTACTGGAATTTTATCAGAGCCCAACTAACCTGGGGGAAGGAAAATACTCAATCTCAACCAGTTTTAGAAGTATGTAGAAAGAAAATTCTGAGCAAATGTATGCTCATAAATTTAATAACTTAGATGAAATGGACCAATTATTGAAAGACACAACCTGCCAAAACTCACACAGAAAGAAATTACACAAGGACTGTTCGAGAAAACTACAAATCTATATCTCTCATGAGCACAGATATAAACATAATCAACAAAATATTAGCAAATCACATCCAAACACACACACATACCCAGACACAAAGATTATATTGCACAATCAGGTGGTACTTATATCAGGTATGCAAGATTAGTTTAACATCTGAAAATCAATTAATGTAATCCATCATATCAACAGGCCAAGAAAGATCATTTGATAGTATCAAGTATACAAAGAAAAGTATCTGACAAAACCCAACACATATTGATGATAAAAATTCTTAGTAAACTTAAAAAAAAGAGGCTGCTTCCTTAACTTGATGAAGAAAATCTACAAAAACCCGACAGCTAATATCATATTTAAATGAGAACTAGAAGCTTTTCCACTAAGATATCCTCTCTCATCACTTTTCAAAATCCTAGCTAACGCAATAGGACAGGAAAAGGAATAAAAAGGTACAATGGTTAGGAAGAAAGATGTGAAACATTTGGCAGATTATGTAATTACTATACAAAATACAAAAGAATTGATAAAACAATTTCTGAAGCTATATTAAGTAAATTCAACAAGACTGTGGGCAACAATATTAATTTACTTTCTTATATACCAGCAATGAATAAGTAGAATTTACTATTAAAAATATAATGCCATTTTCATTAGCATCCCACCAAATGAAACATTTAAGCTTAAGTCTAACAAAATGTGCACAAAATGTACATGAAGAATACTATAAAACTCCAATGAAAGAAATCAAATAGCTATACATATTGGGATCCATTCCACATTCATCGATAGGAAGACCCAATATTGTTAAGATGTCAGTTCTTCATAATTTAATCTACAGATTCAATGCTATCCCAATCAAAATCCCCATAAGTTATTTTGTAGATACTGACAATTGACTCTAAAGTGTATACGGAGTGGCATAACAACACTTTGGAAGACACATAGTTTAGTTGTTTCTCACAAAATTAAACATATTTTTACCATATGATCCAAAAATTGTGCTCCTTGGTATTTATCCAAATAAGCTGAAAATTTATATCCACACAAAAAAATGCACAGTTAAAATCTGGAAGCAACTAAAATGTCCTTCAGTAGGGAAATGAATAACTGTAGACATACAGACAAAGAAGTATTATTCAGCACATTAAAAAGAAATGTGTCATTGGGGCATGAAAAGACACGGAGAAAATTCAAATCAAATACTAAGTGGAAGAAGCCAGTATAAAAGAATACATACTATATGATTCAAGCTATAGGACATTCTGGAAAAGGCCAAACTATGGAGAGAAAAAAAAATCAGTGGCTTCAGAGGTTACCGGGGAGAGTATGAGAAGGGAATGAAGAGGCAGAGACAAAGGATCTTCCAGGCAACAAAAATACAATGTATAATACTGTAATGGTATATTTGTCATTATACATTTCTCCAAATTCATAGAATGCACAACACTAACAGTGAACTCTAAAATAAACTATGCACTTTGGGTGACAATAGTGTCACTGTTTGTTTATCATTTGTAACAAAGAGCGTACTCAGGCGGGGGATGTTATGCATGTTAGGAGACAGGTAATATATAGAATACCTAGCTACCTTCTTTTCAATATTGCTGTGAACTTAAAACTGCTCTAAATATGTAATGTTCTTAAAGACAGCTAGAAAACCCCCAAGTGGAAAAATAATACCCTAGTAAATTATTCGTGAGTCAAAGAAAAATGAAAATTAAAACTTATTTTTAAATATTAGAAAATATTTTTTATTAGAAAATATTTTGAGTTGAACCCTAAGGAAAATGCAATACATCAAGATCTGTGGAATGAACACTGAACAGTTCCTCAGGAAATTCACTGCCACAAATGCATACATAAGAAAAGACAAATTCATCACTGAAGAATGATGAATCTAAGTATCCATCTCAAAAACTTAAAATACAGGACTATGCTGCTGCTGCTGTTGCTGTAGCTGCCACTAAAACCAGAAGTCAAAGAAATAGAGTACAAACGTCAAGTGGAGTCAACAAAGTGAAAAATTGGTTCTTTGAAAAAGCTAGTTGAAAGTATAAATCCCTACTGACAATGAACAAAAAAAGTGCAAATTACTGATACGAGGCATGAAAAGTGGCACATAACTACAGATCCTACAGATATTAAAGATATAATAAAGAATATTATGCATGACTTTATACCAACAGGTTAGGAAATTTAGACGAAATAGACAAACTCCCAGAAAAACACAATTTATCAACATGAAGCACAAGGGCCCAAGTTCGATCCCCAGCACCAAAAAAAAAGATTCCAAAATGAATGCAAGAGTGAATAGATCTAACTGGTCATTGATATATCATAGAAATTAAGTCTATAATTAGCAAGTGTCCTACAAAGAAACATCCTGGTCCGTATGATTCACTTGTGAAACCTTCTTAATGCTAAAGGAAGAAATAATACCATAAACTCTTTCTCAGATATAAAACAAAGAAATCCAATTTATCTTTAGACTAGCATAACCTTGATATCAAAACCTGAAAAGGCAATTATAAGAAAGTAAATCCAATAGAAAATTGGACAAAGGTCTTGAAATGCCATATGACAAAAGACCAATTAACACATGAAAACACTGCTCAATATTATTAGTGTTAGGGATATTGAAAATAACCTCACAAAGAGATAATATACACATTCACAAGAATGGCTAAAGTTAAAAGAATACAATACCATGTATTGAGTATGTGAAACAACTTAAGTTATTATTACTCTTGGTATAAATTTACTACAATCCCTTTGAAAAATTAGCAGTATCTACAAAAGCTGACACACATATACCTTATCTGAAGTGCTTTACACCTTATCTGTGCTTCAGAATACCTTAACTGAAATGCTTAAAACCAGAAGTATTTCAGATCTTCAATTTTTAAGTTTTAGAATATTTTCATATATATAATGAGATATCTTTGGGATGACATCCAAGTTTAAACATAAAATTCATTTATGTTTCATATATGTCTCATACACAGAGTTTGAGGGTAATTTTACACAACATTTTAAATATTCTTATTTATGTATGAAACAAAGTGTCATGATGTATAATTTTCTACTTGCAGCATCATGATTTCTATGAACTGAATATGGTTTATGTGCGTCCTCCAAAGGTTCTGGCATTGGTAGCCTGGTCCTTTATAGTGTAGCAATGTTAAGAGACAGGGGATCTTGAAGAGGTGGGCCTTAGTAGAAGGTCCTTAGAACACTGGAGGTGTGCCCATGGAAGGGATTTATGGGACACTTCTGTTAGTTCTTGCAAGAGGGCTATTATAAAGAACAAGCCCGGGCACTCTGCAGCCTGTTTGGCTTCCTGTCTGGTGATGGGATCTCTTCCTCTCACATATGCTCCTACAATTACGATGCTATCTGCCATAAGTTTTTTGTTTTGCTTTTTAACCACAGCCATGCTGACACTAGTGTCATGTCCTTGAGCCTCAAGATCTACGAGCCAAATAAATCTCATCTTTGTAAAATTACTCAGCCTCGGATACAGTAATAGAAAACAAATATAATATTTAAAAGTTTCGGATTTTGGAGGATTTTTAAATTTGGATTTTCAGATTAGAGATGTCAACTCGTAGTCCATGACCTGCAATTCCAATCCTTGGTATATAACTAACAGAAACGAGTACACTAAAAGATACATACAAGACTGTTCAAAGCACACTTTTGGTAAAAATCCCAATCTAGAAATGTAACAAATGTTCACCAATGGTCAAAACAGAAATGAGTAAATTGTGCAATATTCATATAATGGAACACTTTACAACGATGAGAAAGAATAAACCACTGATTCGTGTAACAATTTGGATGAATCTCATAAATATATATACGTTTAACAACCACAACAACAAAAATCCAGGCATAAGGGAGAACATACTGTGTGATCACATTTGTATAGAGTTCAAAACAGACCAAACTAATCAATGCTAATAGAAATATGTGAAGAAATTACTTTGGGATATAAGTCATTGGGAATGGAAACAAGTGTAAGAATGTCTTTGGGAAATGTCAATATTTGATTTTTTGATTTGGGTTTTATGAGCACATTCACCTTGTGAAAATGCATCAGGCTGTGTAATTATCATTTATATAATTTTCTGCTCTTCAATAAAAGTTTATTTTGAAATGTCAATACAAAATATTTACTTTCTCTCTTTAAGTCTGTAGTAACTGACATTCTCTAAGTGAGTACAGAATAAGAAATGCGTAGCAACTAACAGATGTGAGAACACTGTACTCACAATTCAGTCACTTGACTGGAATTACAGTCAGCTAAAAGCAGCTAGGTGGTATGATATATGTGTGTGTGTATATGTTTAATCATTATAAAATTTGAAAATGTTTTCATTTTTATTCACTGTGATGCTTAATTTCATGTGTCAACCTGATTGGGCCACAGGGCACCCAAATATTTGGTGAAACCGTATTATACATGTGCTGGTGAGGGTGTTTCTGGATGAGTTTTGCATTTTAATCTATATACTACATAAAGTAGATTGACTTCCTTAATGTGGGTAGGCCTCATCCAATCAGTTGAAGGCCTAATAGGTCAAAATGCTGGCCCTCCTGTGGGAAATTTCTCTCACCTTTGAGCCAAGATACTGGTTTTTAATTGCTTTTAAATTCAACCTGAAATAGCAGACTTTCTTAGCCTTCTAGTATCCAGAATCCAACTAACTAAGCCATGGGCTTTCCTGATGTTTCTGGCCTTCGGACTTGAATTCCACTGGCTCTCCAGGGTTTCTAGCTTACCAACTGTACATCATAGACTTGTCAGCTTCTTTAATTATGTAAGCCAATTCCTCATTAATTCTTCTGTGTGTATAGATGCACACACAAATCACAACACATGCACACACACATATACACACTTACATACACATGCATATCACATCCTATATAGCTCATGAACTCTATTTCTCTGGAGAACCATGACCAATAAACTCAATGTTTCTAAGATTTTGATCGTAATAGACTATTTCTTAAAGGCAAAACACATAAAGAATACTGGCAAATAAAAATAAATGAAGACCATAAAGATGATTATTATTTCTTAAGTCTCAAAGATGATCTTCAAAAAAATTTGCAATTACACCTATTGATCAAAATACAGTACTTATAAATACAGTACTTCTAGCTTGCCAACTGTACATCATAGGACTTGTCACACTTTATAAAGTACACAAAAATATCCTTTGCCATTTGGAAACTAATACTTAAACACAAGAAATATATTTATATTCAGTTGACTTTTCATTAAGATTTAAGATTATTCATATTAATAGTTACTTTTAGAGAAATGCTTGAAATTACCTGCATGAAATATCTTTCCTTCTGTTATTTAAAAATAAAACTTGAAAATTATAAAAACAAATTAGATCTTAATATTCATGAATAAAAATTTCAAACAGGTCAAGTAATTTGATTTAGCTTTTGGATTGGTGTTTTAATATATATTTGATCTTGAAACAATCTGATAAAATTTTACAGTTGGATTAAACAATAAATTATGCTTTTCTTTTAAACAATCAGTTTAAATTAAATAGTGTGCATAATTTTTATGGGAAAAGGTAAAACTTTTTACTTGATACACTGAAACTAAACTTATAATCTTTAAAACACATAAAATCTGAATTTTTCTAATTTGTTTTATTGTATGTCATGAAAAATAGTATTACTCTTAAAATCCTGATGGGGGTGATCATGAGATTATGTTTACTATGAATTCCGCAACTTATAAACGTCTGAAAATCCATATTTAATCAACAATATATCCTCAGTTTGTACAGACAAGGAAAGCGAGGCCCAGAACAGCTGGGCAAGTGAACCATTTTTAGTTAGTGGTAGAGTCAGAATAAATATTCAGGTTTCCTGATTATCGGTCTAGTGTTCTTTGCACCCCAGCATAATTGTCTCTTCTAGTATTATACATCATATGCTTAGCTCCACAACTACTTTTGCCATATACACAAAAAGAATCTAGTCAACTATAGCCATTAAAAGGATGCTATATTCTGAGAAATCCTCAAATATAATGGGTCTTCACATTCTTCTCCACCTTCAAGAGACTTGACTTTTACCAGCTAATGTCTCAAAACAACTCTGGGTAATTTTCAGCAGAGAAACAATAAATCAGGGATGTCAATGGCTGAGAGGGGAGAGCTTTTCCAATTTTCATAAACAAAAACTTTAGCAATAGCCGCTTTCAGGTTTGGATGTCATTTTCCTAATTGATGTCTTCACTGTAGTGTGCTTGGCTGTTTTTCACACACTAGACAATCTTGGGGGGAAAGGGATTTATGTTAACAACACACTGATGTGAAATACTGATCACAAAGCAGAACTCTGTAGTTTCATGGGGGAAAATTGGAATCAAGTTACCATTCACGTGTGCACAAGGAAAGGACAAGGTCCATCTATAAGAGTACTGTCGCCCTATTTCTGGTTTAAATTGGCATCTGATTAGTAGTTCAAGAAACTTCCAACTGAAATAACTATACAAACTAAGGATAAAAGGGAAAAGTCTCAAGAATGTTGAAATCTAAAATGGATGGCTAACTATTGCCAGAATTCAGAAGAATATTCACACTAACAAGACCAGAGTAGAACTGAGAGTCACAATCAAGAGTTCACACACAAAACAGACCACTGCTTTTCTCCTCTCGTGTCCCGGGCTGAGAAATCAAGGTGTGTAACACTTTCCAACTTTGGGTATGTGCAACAAAAATCCAGATCGTGTGGCTCCATGTCTAGAAACCCTTCTTCATCACTGAAGCTCATCTGCCACATTTAATGGTCTATACCAAACTACAAATTTGGGAAGCTGTC
Source organism: Hystrix cristata (assembly GCA_004026905.1). Classification (NCBI taxonomy): domain Eukaryota; kingdom Metazoa; phylum Chordata; class Mammalia; order Rodentia; family Hystricidae; genus Hystrix; species Hystrix cristata. The sequence goes on from PVJO010000551.1 coordinate 167,384, forward strand.
TTCTATTGCATAGTTGCTACCTTTTTTAATACAATTTAAAAAAATTTGAAGCAGACTGTCAAGAAGTTGCAAATATAGAAGAGTTTCTGTACTCTTAAAGCAGCTTCCCCCATGATAATACCTTATTATACCCACAGGACATTCTTAAAACTTCTTAACTGCTGTTGGTACAATACTGTGAATTCAGGAACAGACCATATTTGGCTTTTATCAGTTTTCAAAACACTCTGCGAGCATGTGTGTATTAAATTGGTTGTAATAAAATTTAATCACGTGTAGATGCAAGTAAACTTGATCACAATCAGAATGCGGAATTGTTCCATTACCATAAAGAAACTCCTTTAACTTCATACTAGTCACAGCTTCTTTCTCCCCCAATATTAACCCCGTTCTATTCTCCATCACCATAGTTTTATACATACTGTATATAACCCTTTAAGATTGGCTTTTTTCTTTCCTCAGTGTAACTCCCTTGAGAGCCATCCAAGATTTCATGTGTATCAATAGTATAATCCTTTTTATTTGTTCAGTCGTAGTCTATTGTATAGATGTACATTTGTTTATCCATTCATATTTTCTTTTTCCTGCTGCCTCTTCTCTCTCTCCCTTTTCTTGCTTCCCCTTCTCCTCTCTTTCTTCCCTCTGTCTGCCTCTTCCCCCCGTCCCTCTTTCCTTCTTTCCTTCCTTCCTTCCTTCCTTCCTTCTACTGGTTACATCCCCAGCCCATTCATTCATATTTTGAAGTACATGTGGATTATTTTCAGTATTTTGCTATTATAAAAAATGTTGTTATGACCACTCATGTACAGGTTTTTATGTAAAAACAAAACTTTTTATTTTTCTAGGCTAAATGCCCAAGAATGTGATTGCTGATTGGTATGCTAAGTATATATCAATTTTATAAGAAAATTACAAGCTGTTTCCAGAGAGATAGTACCATTTTTTATTGCCACCAGCATTGTACATATGAAAGATCCAGTTGCTCTGCATCCTCACCAGCAACTGGTTTATTAATTGTTTTTTTTTTGAGGTGTACAAAGCCAAACATCATTTTTTCTCAGCCCCTACCTATTACTTATGCTTTCGTAATATGATAGAAGGCAAGAGGACTTCAGGTAATACAAAGCACTATACAGACACAATACAGGCACAGATTAGAAGATCCCATGAAGATTACAAGTTGGGCAACTGTTTTTCTTTTTATCCTATGAGTTAACATCAGAGAAATGGATATGGGAAGAAAATTTATGATAAACACTAAACCATTAAAGTATCATTAAGTGAATTGCTAAAGGTGAGATACCTGGATAGAAATTATGTATCCACCAAATGTGGATGTGAGATGGGCCATCCACATTCAAAAACAGGACTAATAGGTATCTAGCTTGTAAAACTGGAAGTCTGGTATTAGAGAAAAGGCCACGAAATAAACACATGCTGTGATAATGTTATATGGACCAATATACTTGCTCATTCTCTAAGCTTATAATACTCACTATTATGCTAACTCCTCCTTTAGGTATAAGAGCATGAACTTTCTTTTCTGGTATTTCTAGGGACACTATGTGGCAAACAAACCCTGGTAAATAAGATCTGCAGCAAACCACACAGCCTATCTGTTAAAACACACAATGCATTTGAATATTCCTTCTATGATAAGTGATCAGAGGGGGAAAAAAAACTATGGAAAGGTACTCTAGAATTAAAATAAAAGACTATTATTATTAAAAGTTCTAAAGGAAAAACATATTTCTGAAAAAGACTTACTATAGAAACCAAAAGGAAACTAAAAAATAGAACTGCTTTGCATTCTCTATAGGATGCAAGGAAACAAAAATCTATTATGAAAGTAGTCATGATAAGGGAGATAGTGGAAACAATGAAAACAACGTAGCAGTAGAATTTTAATCAACATTAAAGATAGTAATGGTCACGATTTCAGCAACTTAAGAAGTATGATGTACAAGCCTGAATGACATTCATAAGAGTTTTGAGACAAAAAAGAAAATGTGGTATGTTTGGGGAGGCAAGACCTGAGAACCAAATGAATATTTGTTCTCTCATCCAAAATTAACATTTATTATAATCACTTTGCTCTCTAGTTCTCAATTTGACTCTGCCCAACAGAAGCACACCATCAAGAGTCTGATACAATTGCTTAGTTATAAAATGTTGACCAACGTGGCTCGAATTCCAAGATATTCAGGATCAGGAAGGCACGTGCTTAGGACAGGCACAAATCATCTCCATCCATCTTTTATTTCTCAGAAACATAAATGTGTCTTGATGCCTTCAACTGGTTTTTTCCCTTTCACACATACATGAACAAATACAAAGGCTAACACTATAATCTCCAGAAGGTGCTTACGTGTTTCCCATGAGACCTAATGATCTTAATCAGTAACTCCATAACATAATGTCTAATGAAAGTAAATGAAGTTACACTTCAATCTCAACTAAAAATCAATATATTCACTCCTAACATGATCACCAGTTGTAATACTACAGCCTCGACATCCTTTTAAATTGTATTAGCTTTAGAGTTTTTGACTTTTGTCTTTCAATATTTCAGAATAATTTCTACATCTTGGTTTTGTTCTTTCCTTCTTTTATTTTTTTTAATAATTCTGAGCCTTTTAGTGGGGATTCTTAATCTATTTACATTTATTATCATAATGAGTATGGTCTTGTGTTAGCTGGCTTTTTTATACTTTCTGCTTTGTATTTTTTGTTACTTCTTTCGTTTTTGCTCATTGGTTACACAGATTTTTCCTTGATTTTGTTTTTGCTCATGATTTAGAATGTATGTAAATGATCTGAATTCAGTTCTTCCCCTCCTCTCCCCAGCATATAATGCTGAAGATCTGCATTACATGCTAGGAAGGTGAGCTATTGATCTACCACTGAGATACACCCTCAGTCCTACACACAATTTTTAAAATATGAATGCAGATAATTAATCAGTGTCAAGAACAAATGAGGATCTGTTTACTCCACATTTCTTCTTACCTCCAAATTTGACTGATATAATTAAGTATTTCAGACCTGGTTTTTCTGGTATTTTAAAATACCAGAATAAAGGATCATAAATATTTTTAAAGTTTTATTTTATAAGTACATATATATAGTACATGATGTTTACATTAATTGTGGGAAGCTGGCACACATACATACCACACATTAATTTCTTTCTTTGTCCCCATTCCTTTCACTCATTCCCACCCTGACACCTCTTCAGTACAGTTAGAAACAAAGGATCTGAACCACTACTTTCTCTTCCTTCAGCTGTAAACATTACACCAGCCCTAATGGTTATCCTTTGCTTCCATAATCCTAAAACAGAGGAGTTATGGGAGCCACCTCTCTTCTCTCCAACCATAAACACAAGACCACCCTGATGATTATTCAGAAGATTCTGGACAGATCTCAGAAGACTAGAATGCTGACAGAAATGCAGCTTGATAAAGACACAGCTCAGGAGGTTTCAGTTGGGCACGAGGACTCCCCTGGAAGTTAGACTTCAGGCCATGCGTGTTATATGCTGGCAGAAAATTCGTTTGCATTTTCCTCATGTCACGAGACTTAGTGCGGCGAGACTGTTTTTAAGGGCACTGGACTAACTGATATGGCAGAAGAAATTTCGAGGCAGTGTAATGCTGAGGGGCAGTCAGTATTGGAGGCTTTTAGCTAGATCTACTTTGGGAATTGAGGGCAAACAGCCCAGCGGAATGATTTAAAAAGTTCTCAGTTTGGCCAAAAAGAAAGTGCTGATAAAACTGTGGCCTGGAGCAGACAACATGGTTGCTGAAAATGTTAGCGTTAAAAAGCCAGACCAGCACAATAGAAAAGATGGCCTGAGGGTATCACTCCTTGCAATCCCGAAATTGCAAAAGTGAAAGACTTTGCATTGAGCAGAAAGCCCCTGGGGCAGCATGTTCTAGAATGGCCACTGCCTAGGAAATTTATTCCTTGGGATTGAGCTCCTAGTGCTCAGCAATCCAGGCACTTAACCCCTAGAACCAAGAAAGAAGGAAGCCTGGCTACTGCTCCAGCTGCAGCAGACCTTGGCATCATCCACATGGTGCTGGTTTTATTATAGACTGCTAAGTAGGTAGAAATATTATAGGCAGTCAGACAGGGCTGGGTCCTCAATGGAGTCAATACATAAGAGCAGAATACACTACAGCTATGGTTGGAGGCGCATCCATTGAAGGTCAGGACTCAAAATAAGGATGGAAAGACCAGAACTACACCCCTGGCTGAGGAATAAACAATGAACTGAAGATTACACTCATCTGATCTGATAAAGTCTAGGTCACCCGGGTGGGCGACCAAGACCTCCAGATCCACCCCATCCTGGAATGGCTTTATTCTTTCCATGTCCATTTGCTACACGGCCTTCTTACCCATTGGATAAATATTACTTAAACAACTAAATTGTAATATTATTGGTTAATCATCACTTTGACACACATTGTACCTGCCTTGCGATTTTGCTCTATTAAACTTCCCTTGAAAAGTAGGCTTGTTGGCAACCCACTCGGGTCCCTGCCTGCCTCTCAGGAGCTCTCTTTCTTTCTTTCAATATATTTCCTACTCAACCTCCTTTGTTTCTTAGAATTCATTCTTCGACCTCAGGAAACACGAACTCAGCATAACTGACATCTAGCAGGTTGGGAGTTATATATATTTTTTCCCCTGTATCATTTGGAGGTCCCACCAAGATAATTAGAAGGAGGTAAGAGTTTGCTTTTGTTTCATAGATTCCAGATCATGAGTTGTTTAGGTAATCAGAAATTGTCATTCTTGTTTGTCAGTTGTTCATGCTTTGTCTGTTATGCCTTGAATTTATAGGCCTTGTCTTTTTACACCTCATGTTTTTGTTAAGTGAAATTTAAATTGAGAACATGGGAAGATTATGATGTTTCATTGATGCAACATTTCATTAGGCAAGTTTTTATACTCCTGTTTTGTACATGCTGCATTTGGACTTACTAGTTGCTGAATTTACTGATGCTCCTTGTTTGACCTGTTTGACTTGTTTTGACTTTTGTAGTTTGTTATCTTATTTTAGACAGCAGAGAGTGCCAGGGAAAATAATGTTAAAGCATCCCCTAGTGGATGGACTTTGATACTAATCAAAATGTGAAATGCTGTAAAATGGGTCTATTTATGAAATCTAGTTTATATTTAAGAAATATTCATACCTAGTCATAAATTATGGGACCCTCAACTGCCAGTTAAAGGGCATTTAGTGCCAGCAGCCATACTTAAGACTTGGGGGAAAGGCTTCACTGGGACAGTCTGGCCTGATCCCCCCTCTACACTCTAGAGGGGAATGTTGAGCCTGTTCTGCCCCAGTTTCCTTTCGGTCTGATCTTCCACTGGTGAGGAAGCAATCTCAGCTCTTGAGATTCCCACTATCACCTTTCCAGGCTGAGAGTGATGACTCATGAGCAAGTTGTCTCACTAACTCAACGTGAGCATGAGAAGAGAAGACCTTCTTTTGCTGATCTCATTTCTGATCTTTTCCTGTCACTTTGTACTTTCCTTTTAGAGGCATGTTTTTGCTAAAGATCAGGAGATTCTACTTAGCCTTTCCCTCCTATCCAACAACTAAGAACTTTTAAATTGAGCCCATAGAAAACAAGTGTTTGTTAATGCCGAAGATAAGGAATGTCATTTTAGATGAGGAACACATACCACATCTCTGGGTCAGATGAGACATTGGAATTTTGCCTGTCCAGGAGAACACACATAAAAGCAATGCCTCGCTTGGTGTTCTGGGCATAGTCTCCCAGGTACGGGAGACTGAACCTGAGACACAGTGGAAAGAACCAACCTCTGGGTGACACTAGAAGGAGCTATTTCTGTAAACAGCACATACACGGGCCAAAACACATAGAACCTAAAGGGAGGATTTCTGAGCTGACCTTTTAACCTATCTTTGTGAACCAAAGGACATAAATTCAGTCCACTTGAAGGCCATGGCTCTCGTCTTTGTTTGGTTGGGATCATGTCCTGAGCCATGCAGATACAAATGGCTTATCAAGTGATGGCTGACACCATCCATGGGACTTGGTGAAGTCTATGGACTTAAGCCAAGAAGGAGTCAATGGTTCACTTTTTGCTCGCTTCTCCTACTCTCAGAGAAGGTCTTGATGTTACAGTTTAACAAGGCAAAAATAGTCCAGCTTCTAGTGTAGATGAAGAAAGAATTGCCAAGTGTACACTCCATAGTATTAGAGATTTCCAGGAAAGTGACAGCAAAGACAAGGGAAAAGGAAAAGGGCCAAGAGGGCAAAAGAGCAAAAAGGGGCTATGCTAAACTCAGGCTCTGAATTTGGAGGGTAGCCACCTCTGACTTTTAGGTGTCCTCTCCTGAGTTTCTCACTGGCACCTGAACCCTGCCCCCTCTATGGTGGGACAGTTACTTAGGCCTTTTTGCTGTTATGTTTTGTACCTCCTTGGGAAGATGGAAGCATAATCCTTAAGATGTTTATGTTTTGTGCTTTCTCTAAGATGGAAACATAGGAAATCCTTAAGATGTTTATGTTTTGCCCTAAGGTGGAAGCACAGATATTCCTTAAAATGTTTATGTTTGTGTTTGAGCCACTGGGGAAGGAAGTGGCTCACTCAGCTGCTTTGTTTCTAACTGCACTACCAACTTCCTTGTTCTCCCCTCTCAGGTCTAATTCTCATTTGTGTGGTGGAAACTGACAAATGTGCCTTTACTAACATGTAATTTGTGATCGCTGAACAATAAACACAAGTTTTGATTGGCAAGTTTCATAAGTGTGTCACAGATCTTTAGAGTAAATTTTTGAGTGAAATTCGGCTTTACCTTGCTGCTAAGAAAGATTGCCTGTTTGATTAGGTAAATAGGATAAATGTCTTGGAGACTTCTTTGCCCTAGGGCCCAGGGTGGAATTTTTCTGAGCTGTTACTTGCTTCTATTTATGGAGGTGACATCTTTTGCAGACTGGGATGTGCTTCAATCACTTCCAATCTGCCCTTTGATTTTTTTTCCTTCTCACTCTTTTCACAAGGAGTTAAAAAGCAGTTATTCAGGCTTCTTGATCACTGGTTTAATTTTGTTAGACTGTTGTGGTGGAAATCACTTGTAGCTTGTGCTTTTGGAAAAACAGGTTGGAGTTAAGAGTGTGAGTTTCCGGAGAAGGTAGAAGTGTGTTAGTAAGGGTGGCTAATCCAGCCTGATCTATCTTCCGGTTACTCTCCGGGAAGTAGCCACCTGCCCTGGAGCAGGGCACTTTGAGGATGCCTTGAGGATATAGAAACCAAGTAGGGATTAAAGGGACGCCTATTTTCCCCTTGTTGTTTCGATGGGAAACTCAATGTTGAATTCTCTTACTCCTTTGGAATGCATTCTTAAGCACTGGAAATTGTTCCGACCCTCATGTATTGAGAAAGAGCTGCTTAATATTTTTCTGCATCTGTGCATTGCCTGCCTACCCCTCTAGGGAGGAAATGGAATACAGAGCGAAGTACTGATTATGATACTATCTCACAACTGGAATTGTACTGTAGGAGAGAAGGAAAATGGTCAGAGTTACCTTATGTTCAAACTTTCTTTGCATTAAGGGACAAGCCTTACTTGTGTTCAAAATGTAAAAGTAAGCCACAGGAAGCCCAGGAACCTCTGGCCCCCAAGACACAATCAGATGCATCTACTTCTACTGAACTTGAGGTTCTCCTCTCTTGCCCTTTGGATCCTAAGGCTGAGGTTTCCAAGGCAACCTTAATTAAAGCCCCACCTACTGTTACTGAGCCTGAGGCACCTCTCCCTTGCCCTTTGGATCCTAAAGGCAAGGTTCCCAAAACCAACCTCAATGGAAGCCTTTACCGGGCTGTATCCATCTCCATCTGGTTTCATTCCAGTTCCTTAGGGACCATACCCGTTACAGGAAGTGGGTGGAGAATTTGGCACTACTCCACGTCCAAGTGTCTTTTTCTCTCAGTGACCTCGAACAGATCAAATAAGATCTGGGAAAGTTTTCAGAAGAGCCTGATAAGTACATTGAGGACTTCAGGGAACTTACTCAGACCTATGAATTAGACTGGAAAGATGCAATGTTACTCTTAAATCAAACATTGACTTCTAATGAGAAACAAGCAGCATTATAAGCTGTAATTACACTTGGAGGTGAATACCATATTGTTAATTTCAGAAGGCCAGAAAAAAGAGACAAGGGAAACGGCTGGTTTCTACCAGAGCCCAGTCAGTCCCTATACAAGAGCCTTACTTGCTTTCACAGGTGTGTAAGGTTTTTCCTTTCTGATTCTTATTACAAGAGATCTCTGTTAATCGACATATGAAACTTCTGACTAGTCTATAATTACAAACGTGAAATTATAAAAAGGTTATTGTAGATCAACTTGGTCAAATACATCTGGGAGTGCACTCTAATTTAAATTTAATTGTCTGTGTACAATGTTTGTCTACCTGTCTGTTCAATGTTAAGATGTGTTTGTTCAATGTAAAGCACCTATAACTGCTTCAGTTAAGAAGCAGTTAAGAAGAAAAACAATTTTTTTTTTTACCTCAACAATTTATTCTTTAGTTTTTGGTTACTTTTGAGATTTCCATGGAAAGACCACTTATATAGATTTTCAGGGTAGCCAAACTAATTTAAAACTTTAACAATGAGGACTAATAGTCTTAAGGCTTACATAAGACTTACATGTGAAAAATCTTAAAGTTTAATAACATAAAGGTAATATGTGTTTAGTATGGATGCAATTGCTATACATAGTGCTACGTATGTTTCCATGTGTCAATTTATAGATATATGTTCTATTTTAGTTGACATATAAATAGACACTCATGATACAGCCCAAATATCTTTGTTCGCAAGATTAACAGTGAATTACAAGGCTAAAAATAAAGGTATCTTTGAAGTTGGTAACATATTTCCATCCAGCTTGTTAACTAACTGAGATAAAGTAAGACTGGTTTTATAAATACAATGCCTATTATTGTCTTTGTACAATAACTTGGGAGTATTTCACTGGGAAAGATACATAAAATGCGGACCACTTAGGCTTGAGAAAACTATTCGACAAGACTCCGTTTGGTGAATAAAGGAGCAGCTGCCTGGAAAACAATTATTCCAGCTTTTGTTCACTAATGGGACCCTCAGTAACTTCTATAGCCTTATAGGAAATACAGTCCAATAAATATTGTTGAATATGCTATTATAATATGTTTACATTGGTTGTCATCAAAAGGTTAAGTTCTACATATGCTATTTTATGTGTTAACACTGGTTAAGTTCTCTAGATAGAACAACAAGATTTTTCTTATTAAAAGATGCTCTTAAAGCAAGACTAAATTAAGAGACAAAGATTTCCATATAGCTGTGACACTCATGATTGCTGATTCCATGGTGTACTACATGTATTCATACCTTCTGAGGATACAGGTTTTCAAAAATGTAAAACTAAGATTGCTTAGGGTTGTAAGCTTTTTTCCTTCTAGACTTGGATATCAGCCTTTCTCTTGTATTACAGCTACTTGTGGAAAGAGATACATATCAAGCCAACATGAGACCACCAGCCGAACAATAATTTATGTAATGTATATGTATGTGTCATTACATTTGGAGATGCTCAGACACTAAGCAGTCTAAACAATGTCACACTAAAAATGAAAGGTTAGATATTAATAACTTACAAGGTATATCTATAGGCAGGTACATGCTTCTTTGGCACCCTCTTGAAAGATAACAAGTTGTGTCATCCAATACCTGGTAACTACATAAAGATGGCTGACTAAAAAGCTATTCAATACTGGGATAGGCATTTACATGTGTTTCAAAGATAATAATGTCATAATGATTGTCATACTAAAATGATATGTGATCCTTGATCTCAAACTTGGTCTATAAAACTTTATGATTATTATTTGATAATATTTTATAGAGACTCAACTTCTAAGACAACCGTGCTTGGTAAAGAAATAACAGTTCATTGGTTAGACTATATATCTCAAGGTGCTTGAGATTCAGATGAGGTTGTAAAATATAATACTGATGTAACCAACCTTCTCTCCTGGGTGTTCAACCACTGAGGTTTAGAGACCAAAACTAGAAAGACAACTGGGATAAGAGGACAGCCAATATTTTGGCTCTGACCCTCCGAGGTCAGCAAGGACCCAGGATATGAGGGACCTTTCTACAAGCTCCTACAGCTTGGGTGAGTCACTCAACCTCCTGAACAGGGAGATTGTTAGACACCAGAGGAGTCAATTAATATAGCCAAAAAGGAGGGTCACTTGAGAGGGAAAAGTCTCCCCTGCTTCCATAGGAAGCCACGTGGTCAAGTCAGACCATGACCCATCCTGGTGGCTGTCACTGACAGAGGAGCTGAGAAGCTCTGCATGTGGTTCCAAAAGTGATGTCTGCGGAGCCTAAACTAACTCTGATAGATAGCAAGAAGCCAATTTTGATTAACATATGTCTCACTTTAACTTGTCTTAAACACCCAACAGAAAAGTATAACAAAAAAATACATAAAAGGATACCATAGTTAGATGTGGTTCTTTTCTCCAATCTGCCTTTCCACTCTAGTGTCATGCTTTGGTTATACATGCTTTAATTTCTTAGAAAATTTGTTTATTCTCACCTAGAGGATGCGAAACTTCAAGTGATCATACAGATGGAACCAACTACAAATATGCCAGACTCCTTTCACTGGGACCCACTAGATCAACTTGTGAAGGGAGTTCATAACTGCTAAACTACAACATGACTTGTACACAAGGCCCATCAGATGAGCTCTCCAGAGGTCACTGACTGCGGTCTCCCTAACATCGACCCTTCTCAGCTTGAAGGAGCTAGATGGAAACTTTGCCCATTTTCCCCTGACAGCAGTTAGGGATACCTCTTCAGAGGAGGGAATAGTGGAGACAGCTAAGTTAGGTAGAAATATTACAGGCAGTCAGACAGGGCTGGACCCTCAATGGAGTCAATAGATAAGAGGAGAATACACTACAGCTATGGCTGGAGGAGCATCCATTGAAGGTCAGGACTCAAAATAAGGATGGAAAGACCAGAACTACACCCCTGGCTGAGGAATAAACAATGAACTGAAGATTACACTCATCTGATCTGATAAAGTCTAGGTCACCCAGGTGGGCGACCAAGACCTCCAGATCCACCCCATCCTGGAATGGCTTTATTCTTTCCATGTCCATTTGCCTACATTACTTTCTTCCCTATTGGAAAAATATTACCTAAGCAACTACACTTGTAATATTATTGGTTAATCATCATTTTGACACATATTGTACCTGCCTCGCGATTTTGCTCTATTAAACTTCCCCCCAAAAGTGAGCTTGTTGGCAACCCACTCAGGTCCCTGCCTGCCTCTCAGGAGCTCTTTCTTTCTTTCAATGTACTTCCTACTCTTAACTTCCTTTGTTTCTTAGAATTCATTCTTCAACTTCGGGAAACACAAACTCAGCATAACTGACATCTAGCAGGTTGGGAGTTATGTTTTACCTCTATATCAGTTTTAGGCACATGCAGAATCCAAGAGTTGTAGGATCAGGAGAGTTTCCACCCAGATTTCAGAAGAAGATCTGGGAGGCCAGGCAGTGTGCCCCTGAGAGGACAATGTATGAAGCTAAAAGTGCAGTGGAGACCCTAGAAGGTTGGAGAAGCCAGGAACATGAATTGTCTGAGGAAAGCTACAAGAAGTGAGCAAAGCCAGTCCAAGAGAGAGGACAAGAAGGCTACAACCCACCATCAGTGCTTTAGGGACAGGGCCACTCAAACTCTATGGAGTTCACATCTTGCCAGATTACCCTGGGTGCTGGACATGGAACTATGGGATTTAATGTTTAGCCTGGTGTATTTTGGTCTTGCTTTGGTTCCATTCCTTTCTATGCCCCTATTTATACCTGTTGGAATGGGAATATTTACCTTGTCCCATTGTATTTTGGAAGTGGAGATTACAGTTAAGGGTTTGCCTGAAATCTCAGAGAATTTGGACTTGGGCTTTTTAGCAATACTCAAACTGTTAGGACTTTGGCAATTCTTAGAGATGGACTAAATGCGTTTTGCATAAAGGTTTGTACATGAGTTTTTTGGGGGCCAGAGGTGGAATGGGCCCAACTATGTTTTCATAAAACCTTATTTAGAAAAGCAAGCAGCAGGCCTTAGTTTGTTGACCCCTGCTGTAGAGAAACTAGAGTCAGTCTAATTAAATGAAACCCTTCTTCAGCAGTAGGCAATACTCTATGAAATGAGAGGCAGTTTCATGTTCTCTACTTTTGTATTGCTTTTCTAAAAGATGACATTATATAGCCAATAGATACTATATAATTATTTATTATGATTAAGAAAGAAAAAGTAGAACTCACAATTTAATCAATGTTTTAAAACCAGAATGACCAAAGTATGCTCTCGGTGAAGAGCACAATCTTTTTACTCTCTACTTAACTTCTTTTGACATGCTTTTCTGTGAAGGAGAAATTTCGAGTTTTCTACAACAAAAAAAGCAAGCCTAAGAGATTGTTCTATATCTCATGGAGCCCTGGGGATCGTAGCAGGAAGACAGGCTTACTTTAGGGTGAATCCCAAAGGATCTGAAACTCTTCTGATAAATCCAGACTGAGGCACTGAATGAAGAGTAAGAACGTCAGTGCTTCCTGGGCTTGACTGGAGAAGGAAGACAGAAAGATCTGAGAGTCTCTGACAGTATAACGATATGGATGAAGTCTTCACCGATTCTAATGGGCAGGGCTGTCTTTTCTACCAAATTGGAATTGTAAGACAAGTATTAGCAGGTGTGCTTCAATAAAAGAGAGGTAGAATAAAAGAGAGACAAAGAGTGAGCAGAGAAGTAGAACTTCCAGACTCATATTAAATCCAGACAACATGCCGCATAAACCAATGAGATCAGTGTTCACTGCATCGATGGGAACAGCCAGCCCAAGAATCTTGAAAAAGTATATCTCAATTTTAAGGACATTAAATAATAATACATTAAAAATAGATTTCCCTATGAACAAACTAGTATGCAATCCTGAAGTGCTGAATACAGATTTATTTTTCTTTATTTTCAGTTTATAATACAAAACAGTAAGAGCTTAACACAATACAGTATGAGTGAGCTAGAATAAATACCTTCATATGCATGGAGGAAAAGAAGTATGGGCTTTCTAGATTCTTCTAGAAGAAAGCTTTTTGAATTGTCCCATACCAGAAGATCAAATTTTCTTGGCTGTTCTAGAAATAATGCCACTGTTGCCTTCATAGCACATAAGAACAGAAAAAAAAAGTGAGTTTTAAAGAACTATCTAAAAAAAGAACCACCTAAATATTTGGATAAAGATATTTTTGGAGGATCTATTATATGTACGGCATACACCTAAATGGTAGGCAGAAAACAGAGCAGATAAATGAAGGTGACATGATTTATTATGATCATTTTTCTATTTTGCTTGTTCCTAAAAAGTGTCATGATAAAAGCTACATACACAATAGTGCTTTAAAAACAAAAATATAAGACATGATCATGACAATTCTTTAGGTTCTTAAAAAACATGATAATCAATGAGAAGAGAAGAATAAGCCATATCTCCAGAGACTAAAACTAAGTAGGTGTAATGGGATGAAATTTACCAAAGGAAAATGAAGGAAAACCAGAATGTTTTTCTGTTTTGTTTTGTTCTTTCCATCATTTTCTACCTGTGAGCTAAATTCTCTGAGGAAGAGTGGTTACAGTCATATGAATACAAGACTTCTTTCTGTACTATTCTGTGGCAGCTATATTCATAGAAAGAAGGAAATCAAGAAATGAACGAAGTTATCCGAAAAGGATTTTCTACTCCTAAATTTATCCTCTATTATTTGTTATATTGTGAAAAAGTATGCAATATTGAGAAAATTTTAAAAGTTAAAACCAATGCAATCAAGAGAAATTTCAAATTCCCCTCTTCATCCCTTCTGAAACTCTAATTCTTGTTTGTTTTTTCTGTTTGGTTTTGGTTTTTGGTTCTTTGGGGATTTTTTGGGGTGCCAGGGATTGAATTCAGGGCCTTGCACTTGCCTAGCAAGCACTCAATCCCTGAAACTCTATTTCTTCTATAACATGAAATATAACCCTTTCATCATAATTTAATTTTCATAATTAAACAGTTAACATAAATAGATATGCCCAATGTAGACAGATTATTAAGGTTAAAATTTCCATTATTAAAGGTAAGTATCTTTTAATTTTGGAGTCACACTTAGATCTTATTTTGTGGACTGTTTGTTGATATCTTTTAATCATGTCTGTTTTTTAAAATTTTATTTTAATGGTACATTTTAGATGTACATAGTGGTAACATTCACCATAGGGGATTTGTACCTGTACACGATATATCTTGTTGCTTCTTTTTTTCCCGTTCCCCTCCCCTCCCTTCACCCCCTCCTCCCTTCTTATTTACAAAAGCTTTGTTGCCATTTTGTCCTTCTATTACTTAGTTCTCTTGTCCTAATTCCTCCCTGTCCTTTCCTTGTTCCCCTTCTTATTTGAACACTTTCTTCCCTTTCCCAATATAATTTATTTCTCTACTGGGTTGTTAGCTTTTTTCCTATCAAAAAATATATATTCTGGACATTAATCATTGTTCCATTATATATCTTATCACTTTTTGCTTAGATTGTTACCACTATTTGCTAAGATTGTTACTTCTTTTAGCTATCTTTCATCATGTTTAAATCTTAAATTTGGTTACTCTTTTATGGCTCTAGATTTTATATCTTATTTGGAAAGATGTTTTTCCTATCCTAAGTATAAAGTATTGTTCTGTTTTCCTTTAATACTTATATTTTTGTCTTTAATGTACTTGGAATTGATTGATTGATTGAGACAGCGTCTTGCTATGTAGTTCAGGCTGGCCTTGAACTTACTATGTAGGCCAGACTGTCCTGGAACTCCCAGCAATTCTCCTGCCTCAGCCTCCTGAGCACTGGGATTACAGTTGTGTGCCACCACACTAAGCTTTTTTGGAATTTATGAGGCAGGAATCTAATTTATATTTTTCTTCAAAGAAACAGTCAATTGTTTTAGCATATTTACTAAAGTCTGACTAATCTGAAATTGTTCCTTTATCTTAAATAAGCTAAATTTCTACAGGTGTAGGAGGTTATGTTACTTATTCTTGAACCCAAATGATAAATTTGGAGATTGGTGCTAAGAATCAAACTCAGGGCCTTGCACTTGCTAGGCAAGTGTTCTACCACTGAGCTAAATTCCCAACTGCCCCCAAATGATAAATTTTAACTTATAGTTTATGTGATTTGTTATCAAGCAGCGAAGACAGTCCTTCAGGTAGCATTACAGTGATTAAGAACAGGGCTCTGGAATCAGATTGAATGTCAACTCTATCGTTTACTAGTTGAAAGTTCTTGGACAAGTTACTTAATTTTTTTGCCCTTTTCTAGTCAACATGATCAGAAAATGGTGATATTAACAGTTTCTAAATTTTATTAGTTGGAGGATTAAATGAGAAAATACATGAAAAGTATTTAAACTGGCAGTATCTGACACCTACCAAGAATTCAAATATGACTGCTGTCTTAGTTACTTTTCTCTCATTACTGAGACAGAATTACTCAATACCCAAAGTTAAAAGAGGAAAGGCTTATTTAGCTCACAGTCTGTAGAGGTTTCAGTCCACAATCGGCTGGATCCAAGGCAGGGTGGCAGGACGGACAGGCAGAAGGCAGCAGGGTAAGCAAGAGAAAAGACAAGCTTCTTTCTGCCCCTTATATCTTATCCAAACTCCCTGGATTAGGGTGATGGCAAACCAATCAGTGGATTGATTTAGTAATAACATGCCCTTAATCCCAGCACCACACATTCTAGATTCAGTCACCTCAGAAAAGGCCCCACTTATGACCGCATGAGGCTTTGGGGGGACATCTAGGCACAAACCATAACAATTGCTATTTCTCAAATTTTTCTTGTCAATTCTATTATATTCTATTATATTATGTCTTCCAGAAAAGGTTGAAAATCAGCCTGGCAAGTTTCATTTCAAGGAGAAAATAATGTCAAAACTGAGTCTTTTGATTCAGGAACTCTGTGTCTCTTCCTTTATTTTCCTTTATTTCCTTCAGCAAAGTTTTATAATTTTCTTCCTATACATGTTGTATATTTCTAGTTACATTCATTGTTCAGTAGTTTTATGATTCTGTTCTTATCATAAATGGGATCCTTTTTTTTTTCTTCTGACTGGTATTTCCTGGTTTATAAGAATGCTATTTGTTTTTGTATATTAATCTTATGTTTGACTACTTTTGATTAATATATTGCTTCTTAGTCAACTTATTTAAAGTATTTAGGCTGACAATTACATAATATGTTAATAATGGCAGTTTTGTCTTCTCCTTCCCAAAATATTTTATGTAGCTGGATGATGGTAATCATAGAGTGATGCACTTTACTAGAACTTCTGCGCAACTTACATAGTGCATGGCTCAAACAAAAACACAAAAATAGTAAGAAGAAACAAACATAGTGTTTACTATATGTTGGGTACTCTTCTAAATGCTTTACAGATATTAACTCATTTAATCTTCACAATTCCACAAAGATAACTTGAATTTTCACAGAAAAGTGATTCAGACAGTTTTCCTTTGAAGAAGTTTACAATCAGTTACATGAAAACACACCCCCGTGCCTCTTTACTCCCAGAACTTCTTAGTTTCCAAGTAAATAGACTATTCAACTTGAGCTCTAGAACCTGTTATTTATTCAAAATAAAAAGAAGGTCCCTAAGAACCTACCCAGACAGCCATATGGATCAAGAGTCACTGATGGTGAATCCTTGAAAATCCTGAATATTAAATAAAATTCTCAAGTTTATAACTCACTCAATTTCAACTCACTCTCAGGGCAGACAGATGTTAGAAAACCCAGACCGTACATCTGGCTATATACATTTTAAAATATTTAACTTAAAATAGATGGTTAATGTACCCTTCGAGATCCGATTTCTCTCTAACAACATAGTGTAACCAATTTGAGTGTCAATAAATATACATTTGTATTATTTTAATAAGTACATCATATTCTGTACTACAAATATAACATTTTTGAAAAAACAGTAATTACAATATACTAGGCTCTCTTTAAACGCTTTATAAATACTAATTTAATCCTTATTTTCTAGGAAATATGTACCTAAATTTATTTAATAAGATTAAATAAATACAATTTTGATCTGGTTAAATTAAAACTTTAATTGCTACAAATTTTTGTGAAAACTTCCTTGTACATATCCCTTTGTGCAGTTGTGTGATTATTTTCTTAGTGTAAATTAAATGGGTACTGTTTTAATAGATTGAGATTAATGGCAAAGATAGCACAGGGAACAACGATACGAAGGCAGGAAGGTAGACGGTGTGCATGGGAAACCACAAATGGAGAAAAGGGAGAAAAGAACAGTCAGTGAGTGTTTGCTACTAGATACTGTACTAGAAGCTTTGACATACATTGGTACATTCAATCCTCCCAAGAACTATTTCAGGTAAGGTATAATAATGGCCTTTTTATAAATGAGGATACTGAACCACAAAAAGCGTAGTCACTTGAGAAGGTCACCAGCCAGTAAATAATTGAGCCTGTGAAATTATCAGCTAAATTACATTAAACAAGTTGCTTAATCTATTTGGTTACCTTTTAGTTCAATTGTAACAGGAATCAAAAGACTAACCTAATGAAAATGTAAAATAAGGTAATACATATAAATTATAACTAACTAGCAAGAATGACTTAACATTTTAAATGATTTTAAAAAGACTGAGATCTTTTTTTTAGATCAATCTTTTAAAAAGTCATAATTTACACTAAAACAGCATTTATAGTTGAACATTCTGTAAAATCTGTATCTTTATAATTCTTAACATGATTCCATGTTAGGGTGAAATGTATCAAATGGGCCACAGTCTTAGTTACTTTTTTTATTGCTGAGACAAAGTTCTCAACACCCAAAGTTAAAGGAAGAAAGGTTTATTTTGGCTCACAGTTTGTAGAGGTTTCAATAGTAGGCTGGCTCCATGACAGAGGAGAAACAGTTCATGTGGGGTAGAGGGCATCAAAGCAGAAGGCAGCAAGCAAAGAAATAGCAAAGTATCAAACAACAAGCAGCAAGTAACAAGCAGTGACAATAGCAGCCTTCTTTCTGTCCCTCATATTCTATCCAGGCTACCCACAGTTAGGACAGGTAGCACTCACACCCAGGGTGGGGCACCTTCAATCCTAGCATCTACTATGAATTGATCACAGCATCACACCCTTAATCTCAGCATCACACATCTAGATCCAGCCACTTCTGAAAAGCTCCATCTACATCCACATGAGGCTTTGCGGGGACCGACAATACAAGCTATAACAACCACATATAACAAAAGGAACACTGGATCATGATATGCTTGGGCGGGAGGAAACCTCAAAGATTATTTATGTATCTTCCATTCAATGAGAAATTCATGTAGCACTTGAAACTGGCAAGCCTTCTGCTCCTGCATTTTTATAGTGAGGACATCTGAGGTAATGATGATGATGACATTAAAAATGCTTGATTTACTCTTCTTCATCTTCCCATTAAAATTCTCATAAAAATATAGCAAGTGGTAACAAGTTTCAATCTTATTAGAAGCTAAGAAATGTGTTAGAATTCAGAAAGAATTCCTAGTATTCAAAGCATAGAGAAAGAATTCAGGACCATTTTTCTCTGTAAAGGCCCTCAAGGAGGTACCAATTCAAACTATGACCTTGGCAAAAGGATTATTTTGATACATAGGGCAACTGAGAAACAACAGATGCAGGAAGAGAGTTCTGTCATTCTCCTTTTGGTCTAAAAGAAGGGCACAAATCTCCTTTATAAAGGTATTCCCTTCTATGCGAGGAAGACCCAGACGAATCTAAAAAACTTTACTAAACAATGTTACCTACCACACATTTGCTAGTCAGTGTCCCACAGTTCACCACCCCAGGAGCAACCCTCAACCCTCAGTGTCCAGGCACTGCTCCACAACTTAATACCCTTTGTTCAAATGTATAAGCCTTTGTGACTACTGGGTTTTCACTTCTTTTCTGTGAAGCCCCATGCACATAAAAATATTAAAATTTGTATGACTTTTCTCTTGTTAATCTCTTTTGCTCACGTAATTCAACAGGTCTTAGGACAGAAAAAATTTTCACTCTCCTGCGTCAGGAATAAAACATGGCTTGAAACAGCCCAGGGGAAAGGATCTATCCCTTAGAGCAAGAAGTTGGCAAAACAAAGGAGACCACTCCAGAAAAGCTAAGAGAGCGCTGCCTTTTGATCCATAACCCGCCCTCACTCCTTTTGTTTTTTTTAATGGCAAAAGGAGAACTGAAGATTGTTTCCTTGGAGAAAGAAATAATTAAGCAGATAATCAAATGGGTCTAAGAGATACTTTCTCAGACAATCAAACCAAATACCCTAAACTGGCAGATAGGTCATCTCTCAAACTTGCAAAACTATAAATGAGCATTCCAACACAGAGTCCACCAAAAAAATGAATGAATACACAGTTCAAGAAAAGAAAAACAGTATGATGATTTTTCAGCAGATGGTGTAACCCTTGTATGGGGGACCCTAAAGGATGTTGTATATTGCAGAAAACCTACTACACTGCTGGCCCTTAGAGAAGAAACTGAAAATGCAATTGTAAGTGGACAGGCCAAAAGTAACTTGTATTAATCTCATGATGCCTCAATGAATTTAGTATTAAAATATTTAAATGAGGTTTTTTCGCCTGAAATGTGTATACATCTTTTTGGTGGACTCTGTAGCATTTTTGTAGATTAGTACTTTTTAAACTTTAATGTCCATAGCAATCAACTGAATAATTGTTAAAGAATAGATTTTAATTCAGTAAGTCCAGAGTGGAGCCTGAGATTTTTCATTTCTAACAAGTCCCTGGATGATAAAGATGCTGCTATATCCAGATTATACATTGACTGGTCAAAAATAGGACAAGCTAACAGGCAAAAAACAGCTTTGAATAGAGCTTTCCTTTTAGGGTCATATAGATAGTTTTAAAGAAAAACAAGAAACACAGAAGACTTGGAAAAAATTGTGCAACTTAAAAGAGTATTAGTGAAGTTTATAATTTTAATAAAAGAGTAAATTACCGAAAAGAATTCTGCAAAAGAAAAATGTTAGTTTTAAGTCTCTGGGGAAAAAACTGTAGAATAAACAAAACAAATATTAGTTGCATAGAAATTTTAAATGAGGAAGATAATGTATGAAATGCTAAAGAAGTAAAAATTCAAAACTAAAACTATAATCGGCCTTATAGAATATACAGAACATTCTAGATATATAGAATCAATATTGAAAATCCAGGAGCTCCAGTTATTTGGTTTGAGATGGATGTTTCCTTGAAAACAGAAGACAGGACAAAAAGAACACAATAGTGAATATAAAGTAATTGAATCCATAAAGATGAAAATAGCATAGAAAAGAAAATTTTAAGAAGTTTGAACAGTGGAAAGAAGTAAGTATACATTGAAAAGATTTATCACATAATAAGTAAATTTAATAAGAAGAGACCAATACCTAAATATATTGTATATGTCCTACGGAGTTTGTTGAACCTTAATGACAGAGAAATAAATTTACAAATATGTAGGCAGCAAAAGTGGTAAATTATCAATAAACAAAAATCAGGCTGGTCATAGAGCAACCTCTAGGAGGAAAAAAAGAGATAATAAAACTATTATATTTTTCAGGTTGTCATTTCCATGTGACTTTAAAAGAAAGATATACTAGTATATATAAAGACAAATTTTACTTCATACCACTCTTGAAAAAAATCACTTAAGGACACAAGAACTCAAGAACAGAAGACTCATGTTGTCAAAGATTGGTAAATTGAAATCAGCCAAACAAATCTAAAAATTGTTACAAATATGGTTACAAAACTGAACACAATTAACAAAACTATTTCCTGAAAGAACTAAAAAACTACCCCAATTCAGTTTCAGCATGTCTTACATATCCTGTAAATTCCTTTCATAGCACTGATCATACTGTATTATCATTGTGCATGTAACATTCTACTTTCCCCACTAAAGTGCTATCACCAATCACCCCTTCTCTCCTCTAGGTCTCTCTCTCTCTCTCTCTCTCTCTCTCTCTCTCTCTCTCTCTCTCTCCTGCTCTTTCTCCCAAAGAGCACAGTAGTCAGTATACAAGAATTAATATCAACTAAAAATAAAGACATGGTTGAGGAAAAAGGGCAAAGGAACAAAAGAATCATGCTTATTTCCTCACATGTGATGAGAGTAGGAATCAGTATTGTGTCCCTTATGTGCATTAACCTGGTCCACAAATTCATATTTTTGCACCCCTGGATTGAACCCAGGCACATTCTGCCAGTGGGATAAACTTGTAAATACTCCTTAATGTTTTAATATAAAGCTAAGTTCTTCTCAAAAAAGACTGGCAAATTACTCAATTATACCTAACTCTACATTTCCAAAAAATTTATCTTTTGTAATTGGTGGTAAATTTCCATCTGCTCTCACTGCAAAATTCTGGGAAAATGTCATAATAGTACTTACCTAGTAGTTATAAGTTTCTATATAATTCTATTTTATTTAAGATATTTGTATCTCTGTTCAAAAGTGATATTACTGTCCTGTTGCTTTTTGAAGCACTCACATTAGCATATATTTTAGGATCAAGATCAAATTTAATTCACCTTACATAAGAAACTAAGGAACCTCCAATGTTTATGTTCCCAAGTCTGTGAAAGCCCTCCTGTAATCTCCGCATCACAGTCAGGATAACCTTTAAATACTCAAGACTCATCTTTCTTAAAATATGTAATGGTTTCCTATTGCTTTTATTTATTTATTTTTTTGGAAGGGTGCTAAGGATTGAACTCAGGGTCTTACATCGCTTCTCGGCCTTTTGGCTAAGATCAAGTGAACTCAGGGCCTTGCACTTGCTAGGCAACTGCTGTACCGTTTGAGCTACATCTCCAACCCCTCCTACTGCTTTTATGATTTAGTCTAGAATTCTATCTTGTTTTACATGGTTCTGAATCATGTGGTCACGCACAACCTGCCCTTATCCTGCTCTGAGGCTTTCAAATGCACTCACCATGGAATTTCCACTACCTCTCCCACTTAGATTTTACTGAGCTATTCTTGAATCACACAAACATCTGGCACTAGATTAAAGCTCTCTCATTATCAAAATTAGTTATTCAATGTCTATCCTATAATAAACTGTAGAAGACACTAGTTTCTACAACACAGACCCTCTCTCTCAGGCCACGAGTAAAGTAGGTGTTCTTTGCCTCAGGAGTTTAAAAACTTGATAGTATACATACTTGTCTCCTTAACCAGACTCTAAACCAACGTAAAGGATCAGTTCTTACACATCTTTTCCACGCAAAGTTAAGTACCTTGTACTCAACAAGTAATGGGTATAGAACAACATGTACTCTAGAGAAATAATATAAAAAAAACTTAATAAAGTCTGTAAATACTCCTTGATATTTATAATATAAAATAAGACAGAAAATTATCCATCATAAAGACATAGTCATACTGACTTTCAGAGTCCAATGTTGAAAATTCATCAGAATTGCTTAGTTAAAATATTTGACTTATTTGAAAACCTTATACAATCGAATGAGTAAAGACCTTTAATATCTTGATGAAGTGAAGAAATCCTCAAGGAAGGAATAATCAGAAAAGACCCCCATCTTCAGCACATAGCCATTGAATACGACCAACCAGAACTACCAACACTGAAAATGACCTCCTTTCCATAACGATGGATCTTGTCTTTCAATATCTCAGCCCTAGAATCTCATATTTTATGGCATTATTAACTTTTAAAACCAACTCACGTACCAGAGCTACACTGAAAGCCTAAACCAAGAAGTCGAAGAAAGGTAGAAGAGGGAAAGCTATGAACAAATTAGTAATGAAAGGGCTATGGAATGGATTAAAAAAAAGGACACATTAAACGAAAATAAAACATTCATTCTCAC
Source organism: Hystrix cristata (assembly GCA_004026905.1). Taxonomy (NCBI): domain Eukaryota; kingdom Metazoa; phylum Chordata; class Mammalia; order Rodentia; family Hystricidae; genus Hystrix; species Hystrix cristata. The sequence goes on from PVJO010000551.1 coordinate 190,447, forward strand.
TGACTCACTCTTCCTACTGAGAAGACAGGATAAAATAACAATAGTGTCTACTTCACAGAGGTATCGCGAGGCTTAAATTCACTAACTTAAATGACTTAGTACATAAAAAGCACTTCAGTGTCTGGCGTTATTATTTTCTTTTCATTATTGCCCATCAGGTGGCTAACACTTGGGTGTTACATAAATAAAAACAACGGGCCAGCATTTTGGGCCAAAACACTTCCAAATTTATTTGGGACTGATAACAGTCTCCATGAATGTACATTTCTAGGAAAGTTCCTATTATCCCAATATTGCTACTTAAGAGGCAGGCAGGTCTTTACAATATCTAAAACTATTGCAGTATAAAAACTTTATCTACTTTCTATTTTTCATTTTTAGGAAAAGTATTTAGGCTCAATCACAGAAGTAAAGGAAAACGAAACAGGAAAACATCAAGACAATTTCTTGTTGGTGCAAGAAGCAACTAACTTCTTTGGTATTATATTGGGCTGAACTTTTTATCTCTCATAATTATGCTTGAGATAATATATTTTCTAAGGTTTTAAATTACTCTTATTTTTATCATATTTATGCTGTTAACAGAAATTGTATTTTTCTTATGACAATAAAAGCAATTTGGTTCAAATGCTTCACCAGTATACTTACTGACATCATGTTCATTTAAATTATAGAAAACATTTTTCCTAATATTGTACATGATCGCGCAGAGCAACTCAAAACACTCAGTCAATGAATTGCTAAATTGGATGCACATTCAGAGACCTCTTTTCCAGGAACATCTTGCTCCAGGAAATAGAATAAGAGCTCACTGATAGAAGTCCCTAAAGTAAGGTAGCTGAAGAAATCTTGCAACACCTAGAAGGAGGGTTCCCGTGCAGGCAGGCAGCATCTTTACTTCAGATTTTCAAAAGGAAAAACCAAGCAGGCCATCTTTTATTGTCAATATTTTTTTTTTCAAATGAGTCAATTGTGTGAGGTATAGACAATTAGATGGAGAAGTATTAATTTAATTAAAATAGTTGAGTGAATCCTGTGTTAGAAAATGAGGATCATCCATAATAGGGAAGATAAAAAGCCCCCTATTAATAAATGCCATGTGCTAAAATGTAAATGTGGCAATTTTCAGCAAGTCTATATAAAAAGTTAAAGGAGAAACCATCTTCGAAGGGAAGAAGTCACCTGAAGCTAGTAAATATGATCAAACATTACAGAATATAAGAAGTCAAATGGTACATAACGTGAAGATTATCTGGTCTAATTTTTCCATTTTACATCAGGAAAACCAAACTATGAGAAAGAGGCAACTAGCCAACTGTGGTGGCGCGTGCCTGTAATCCTAGTTATTCATGAGATTAAAGCAGGAGGATTGTGACTTATAGGGCAGACTGGGCAATTTAGTGTGTCCTTGTCTAAAACAAACGAACGAAACAAAATTTAAAAAACCCCAAGGGCTAGGGACGTAGCTCAGTGGTAGAGTACCCCTGGGTTCAATTCCTAGTACTGCAAAGTGGGTGGGGTGGGGCAAGGCACCTAGGAAATACCTGAGAATTGGCAACACCACGGGACGGGCATCATGACTGCCCCTTCTAAGATTGATTATGTATGGTTATGTGGATTCTACTTTCTCGGCCATTTTATTCTGGATCCTCAATGTCAATCCTTACCACTGTGAGTCTTTAGCTTCAGCTGTACTAGAAATTCAGGAAAGAGCATCTTTTCAAAAGTACTGAAATAGGAAATGATTTATATAAAAAGCAGTGAGCTCTGATCCTTTCTCAGGGGACAGTGTGCCTAGAAGACCAGAGAGAATATACAACTCAAGACTTGCTAGCTCTGCCTTAAGCCATTTTAGAAGTGTGTATGTGTATCTAAAATTACCACTGGTTTCTGAGGAAAGAAAATAGGGAAGAGAAATAATGGTTTCGCTTTTACCACATCTGACTTTTTTGCCAAGACTTTTAAGACTCTATTACCTCATAAAAAGCAGGAGCCAAAATAAAGAAATTTTTGAAATCTATGTTTCCCAGCACATTACGGGACACAACTAACATAAAAACATGGCTATTTTATTTTGTTTGAGACTGCAATTAAAAAAAAAAATTCAACGTTTCAAGGAATCAACTGGTCTAACTGGGCCTCCCAACCCTAGCATCTGAGCAATTAGGCAGTCACAGATTTAGCAATTAACTCCTATGATCCCTGTCCAGGCAATTTGCTACTCGAAAATAGTGAGCTGTTGCCAGCTGCACTCTACAAAAGCAGTGGGAGATTTCGGCAGGTTAGACCCTCCACAGATAACTCTCCATTCTCTGACTTTCTTTCAAGACACTGACTACCATATTGGGATGAAGAAATAGGGTATGAGGAAAGAAACAGAAAATGCCTAATTACCCCTTAATGGATTTATTCAGATTTCTCTGACACTCCTCAGGATGGGCTACTGAATTTGTAGACTCTAATTTAAGACTATGCAGTTTAAACATCTTAATCTAAAATACTGTACTTGTACTATCACATTTGCTGGGAGGACTTCTGCCTCTCACCATGGTATACTGACACTCAGTATCCCAGGTTACCACAAGCACCTGGCATCTTTTGATTTCCTAAACTCTCCATGTCTCATCATACTCTATTATACTCTGCTGGAAAAAGAGACTGCCCTGTCCCTAGATAATACTAGAATTCACAACACATGTTTCCAATCAGGAGTCAACTTTGCATTTATCAAAACATGTTCTGTCATGTCACTTTCACTATTTTCAAGTGACTTCTACATTTCTTAATAGGCTGGGTTTCCTTAAGTCTCATGGCCAACTTGTAATAAGAAACTTGGCACTTAGCTCAGTTTTTTGGTCTCCATACTAAATCACCAGCAGCATCAACAGCATCATCCCATTACTAGGGAGGGACACTTATTAACAGGTATGTATCAACTCATATTGTGAGACGAAGAAGTCAACAATCAAAAACAATTTTAGGAAGTATCTTTTCATACTTCACTGAAAGGTATATAGTTTATATCCAATAAGTACAACGTACTTTTAAACTTCTGATCAAAAACTCTTTTTGAAATCTCCACTTTTGGGGCTGGGGATTTAGCTCAGTGGTTAGAGTGCTTGCCTAGCAACTACAAGGCCCTGAGTTAGATCCCCGGCAGCACCCCCGAAAAAAGGCTGGAGATTTAGCTCAGTGGTTAGAGTGCTTGCCTGGCAAGCACAAGGCCCTGAGTTCGATCCCCAGCGCGCACACACACACACACACACACACAAATATATATATATTATATTATATATATATATGCTTATTCCTGAAATCCCCTCTTTTAATGGTATATCAGCTTGCTCTATAGAAAAATTCTTGTCTAAAATTTATTAACCAATAGGTTCTTAAAACCAAGACATATATATAGAGACTCAGCAAATACTTGCTGAAGGCCTATCATGAACACATGAGGAATTGGTCCAGGGACTAAGAATCAAGAGGTTCACAAAATGGGCCAAACCCTAAGCTAATGAAATCATTCTTTTTTCAGTGGTGAGGAAAAAAAATCAACTTAAACAAGATATATAAGATGTATAGTATACTAGAAGGTAATAAATTCTTCAGAGAAAAATGAAGCCAGGAAGAACACAGAAAGTTGTGCTTTGATTTTGGTCTGGTGATGAGATGGGAGAGGTAGTGAACAAGGAAGCTGTGATCTTAAATAAGAATGGCCTCAACGAAGTGAATTTCAAGTGATTTCAACGGAGATCTGACAAAGATAAAGGAACAAGCAATACAGGTATCTGGGAAAGTTTTCAAGGAAGAGTCTCATCAACTGCAAAGGCTCTGAGATGAGAAGGTACCTGGCACACCTGAGAAAGAACAAGGAAGCTATCAGACTGAAAGAAGTGACAAAGGAGAAAAGCAGCAGTGTTAAGGTCAGAGCGTTAAAGTGTTTGTGTGCATGTGTGTGTGTGTGTGCACACGTATGAAGACTACAGATTTTGCAGATCATTAAAATGACTCCAGTTTTTACTTAGAATGAAACAGGAAGCCTCTGTGGGATTGTGGGCAGAGGAGTGACATGGTCTGGCTTTTAACATTTTCATATTTGTTGTCACATTGAGAGTGGATTATAAAGAGGCAAAAGTAAACTCATGGGCGATCAGTTAAAAAGCTATTCCAAGAATACAAAGAGAAACGATTACTTAGACCAGAAGAGAGACAATAACTAAAGTGATTGTTTTTTGGATATCTTTTGAAGAGAAAGAAAAAACAATTTTCTGACATACTGGAAGTCGTATGGGACACAAAACAGGAGTCAAGGATGACTCCAAGGTTTCTACTCCTAGAAGCAAAAGAATTGTCTTTAATTGAGATGCAGAGACTGAAGAAGAAACAGATTGTTTTTTGTAAATGGGGACAATGGAGAAAGAAACTTAGTTTTAGAATATTTTACACTATAATACAATACACTAAGAATGTTTAATTATCATACATGACAAGCATGTTTCTGACATGGAGAATAAGGCTATACTGTACTTCCAACACATCAGTCACTTCCACTCAAAACTCTTCACTGCTTCAGCAGTGATTATTTGCAAATTACCTTACAAGTCTTCCTAGAAAGATTTCAACATCTTGGATTGGTTGTAGAGTTTGGACTGACATCCTGGCTTAATTTTAAAACTCAGTTAAGTGGGTTACATATATCTCAGATATAACACGGAAGAAATTCTGGATGAACTCCAAGGGTACATCTGCCTGAGGAAAATGGTTCCCATTGGAGAACAAGAACAAAAAAGCAATACCCAACACTTGAACCCAGGTGCTCACTGGGGTTGGAAGAATATGACCAAGTGTTTCATCTGAAAAGACATTTCTTATTGAAGTAGTGAGAGTAATTTACCATGTGAGAGGCTATTTGCGATGATAATAGAAACCATCCAACTGCATAGTGCTCTTCTTTGGTAGTTCAAAGCCTTCTGGCTCTCAACAGAGAAAATCCTTACGAGTTCCCTTTCTCCATATTTGTTCTGCCTTCCCCATGACTGTGGCCTCTTCACTTCATTTAACACAATTAAAGTGAACATTAAGAGTGAGGAAAATGATGAATCTATTTATGAGTGTTTGAGTTGAAATATTATTCAGAAATTCAAATTCAATATTTCATTTACTTCTGAAATGTCCTAACAATATTAAGTCAATTCATTCTAAGCAAGTAAATCTGAGGCATAATACATAATAGGAACTATGTTACTCACTGAAGGAGGGGGAATTCCAGGATAAATACAATAAGGTTCCTGCCCTTGGTGAACTCAGAATCTAATGGCAGATGATTAAACAAGTAATTATAAATGCATTTGTAATGAAGGGATATACAAAATGTCAGGGACCCAAAGGAGAAACAATTAAAGCTGGCTGAGGAGGTTGGGAAAGATTCATACAGGAGATGACATTTGAGCCAAGCTGTGAAGGAAGTCACTCCACCATGAGAGAGCACCCTCTGATAGGCAGATGGCAGCCTAAAGTTATCCTATTTGGGGATTAGAGAGCAGTTAAGAGAGGTCTGGGTATAGGATACATGAGCAAGAATGACAGGAAGAGGAGACTAGAAAGATAATCTGGGACCAGGCCTCCTTTGCTAGAGGTTTGTTCTTTGTTGTTTAGGCAACAGAGAGTACTTATTTTTAAGTAGGCAAATATGACATGATTACAATAGTGTTCTTAAAAAAATGTAGGTGGCAGAATGAAACAAAATATAAGATTGTCAATGATAGCATAAAATAGATTAAGAAAAGAGTATAACGGAATTCCATTTGTCACAAAAAGAACCATGAACATTTCTACTTCTCCTTTCACTGTCATTTCATCCAAACAGGCACTGAAATAGATGCTCACACGGACAGGCAGATGGAAGAACCTGCTACCTCAAAATTAAAAAAAAAAAAAAAAAAAAAAAGAAATCACTTTCCATTTATGAATTACTTCTCTCAGAGGTTAGAGGAAATGAAAAATTATGAATTTCATAAGGAATTCAAACCACGCTTGGATTTAGAACACACACACACACACACACACACACACCCCTTTATATTGACAAATGAAGCAGCATAAATACCAAAAAGAATGATCATATCTATTTTGTTGCATTAGTCAGCTTTCTGTTACCATAACTAGTACTTGACAAAATTAAAATTAACCTATAAAGAGAGGAGGCTTTCTTTCAGTTGAGCTTTGAGGGAGGAGGCTCCCATTTTTGGAAGTTTCAGTCCATGACTGGCTGGAAGTTTCAGTCCCATTGCTTAGGCTAGGCAACATTCGGCAGGAGCATGTGATAGAGCAAAACTACTCACCTCACTGTCTGGAAGTAAAAATAAGAGTAAGAGGAAGGGGCTGGGATCCCTTTATTCTCTCCAAGTCACTCCGCCAGTGACTTCAAGACCTCCCACAGGCTTCATCTCTTAAGTTCCACTACCTCTTAATAGTGCCAAACTGAAAACCAAGCCTTTAACACACATGCTTTATGGAACACTCTAGATCCAAACTAAAGCACTTACCTCGTAACATACATTTATTTTCGATCATGTCGCCAATTTATCATTGTTTGAGTTAGTTCTTTTCAATACAGCTTTCGTATACAGTAGCTTCTGAGAGCCACTTCCTGTCCTCAGTGTCATTCCAAGTCACTTGTGGTCCCAAGACACCACAGACTATTGCTTATAGGAGGGCCATAACTCTGCTACATGAAACCTGATGTATGCCTTGATTGATTAGGCCCAAAGCAAAGGAGATGTTTGATAGCATTACTCATCCAGTGAATGCAAATACGAACCTCCAGAAGATACTACTACACACATTAAAATGGCACACATTATACTGACAATCTCCAATACTAGCAAGGGTGCAGAGGAACTAAAATTCTCATGTATTATTATTGGAAATGCGAAATGGGATACCTCTTTAAAAAGCAGTTTGACAGTTTCTTATAAAGTTAAAATATTATAATTCTACTCCTATTTACTCTAGAGAAATGAAAACATGTTCACCTAAAACCCTGTACATAAATGTATGTCATGAACTTATTCATAATATTCCCAATTAGAAGCTAAATACTAATCAATTGGCGAACTCCAATATATGCAACGACATGGATACATCTCAAAAGCACTATGCTAAGTAAAAGAAGACAAAATTAAAAATATGATTCTATTTAAATGGTATTCTAGAAAAGATAAAACTATGATGTCAGAGATCACAACAGGGTCTGGGAATGAGAAGAAAAAGACTCACTGCAAAGAGGCATAAAGGAACTTTTTAGGAATGATTACATGTTGTACCTTGATTTTGGTTGTGGTTACAAAATTGTAGAAGTCTGTAAACATTTATAGAGCTGTGTATCTAGAAGAATAAATTTTATTAAGTATAAATTTTGCCCAATCAACCAACAAACAAAATACTGCCATCATGCATTGAAGAAGATGTGGTACAACTTATACTCTTACCTAATTTCTAATAGGAATGGAAAATGGTAGAACTACTTTGGAAAACCATCTGCTATTTTAAAAATAAAGTTAAATGTACTTATCCTAGAGCCAACAATTCCACTCCTTGTATTACTCAAGAGAAATAACCTATATCCATATGAACACTTGTATGTGAAGGCTCACAGAAGCTTTATTTGTAACAGCCCCAAACTGGAAACAATAGCATGCTGATATATATGAACAAGTGTGTGGATAATGATATATCCATAGGATGCAATATAATTTACCAATCAAAGGAATAAACTATTGATACACCAAAATTTATGAATAAATTTCAAAATATTATCCTGAATAAGAGAAGTCAGATACAAAGTGTACACAAAAGAATACAAAGCCTAGACTTTACATAAAACTCTAAAAAATGCAAACTAATCTATAGTGGTAGAGAGAGTATTGGTGGTTGCTTAGAGAGAAGAGGACAGGACTGACTTCAAAGAAGCATAAGGGAGCTTCCTGCCATCATAGAAAGGTTCTTTATGGTGGGGGTTATGTACGTGTATATATTTATCAAAATCATACACTGAACATATACTTTATTTTATAGAAGTATAGTTGAAATTTTCTGATTTAAAAAGGAAGTGCCAAAAAATGTTTAGGATATACTAAATTTAGAAGCTGATTACAAAATGATGTAAGTACCACAAATAAGCATATAAAAAGACCACAAAGAGGCCCACAGAAGTAAGAACAGTTATGATGGCACAATAGAGTTACATATGCTTGATTTTCCATCTTTAAATATTATTTTTAATGGACTGTAGTAATATTTTTCTAAATAAATGTGTTAATTGGGAAAAATAAAGCAAAAAACATCTAATTTGGTTAAACATGAAAAAACTAACTTAAGATTTTTCTTTTCAGTCACCTCTATGCTCGGAAGGGCTCAGAACATTTCTCAATTCCTTACTTCCTGGGAAACAGTAGGAACCCCATCATGAGCCAGGAGTCAACAGTTCAAGGACCCTAATTCATGTGAGGAATCAAACATGTGTTAAGAGATCACTCTAGGGGCCGGGGATTTAGCTCAGTGGTAGAGGACTTGCCCAGCAGGTGCAAGGCCCTGAGTTCAATTCCCAGCAGCCTCCTCCCTCCTCAAAAAAAAACATTACTCTAAGTCTCCTCATCTGGACACTGTCTCCATGCAGGCTACCACTGAGTATCAGTAGCCATAGTCAAAGTAATAATAGGAGCTACTATCATTAATTGTATGCTTACCAAGTATGAAGCAGCATTGTTGTATTGTCTTACCCCTAAATTTATAAGCCTTGAAGGTTACTTTAAATCTTCATCTTGTAGCCTAGAAAACTATATCTGAGATAAAGTAATTTGCCAAATGTCACAGCCAATTCTGCCCTGTTTCATATTTCTTATCACTATTGTGCCTTACCAGACAGTACAGGGAATTTCTAGTTAGAGGAGCCCCATTTTCCTCATGTGTGAGAGGTTAGGGAAAAAAGACACTAAAAGTTTAGAAGACCGAGTAAGAATTTTCTCTCTTTATTCTTAAGGGGTTTGGAAAACTGCTGAGACTCTAAACACAGCCCTCTATTAACCCACTGGGAAGAGATCCCAAGTCTCCGGATTGACTGAGATTTTGACTATAGCTAGTCATTACAGCCAGTTTTTCTCTTCTACCTGTAAATGTTCTATGTGCAAATCTTCTGTTCTATTTGCAAATGTTATAGTATACAGTATGAAAAAGGAACATCAGAAGCAATCTGAGGAAAGGGAGTTGTCCTTTCATACAAATGCTATCCAGAAGGGCTCCATGCCCAAGGTCAATTTCATTCATGAATAAGAATTCCCTAATCATATCTCGGAGTATCTTACCATTTCTCCTTTTCTATATCCTCAATAAATTATTTTACTCTTGACATCAACTGACCAAGAAAAAAATGATCCTGGTTAATCAAGAAGGAGCTACTTTAACAGAGATGAGAATCCCAAAGATACCACTTTTGGTTACTCCCGAAACTGCTACCTTTGCAGAACCCTACTTTCTGATCCACCCTACAAGAGGCTTTTTCCACATACCACTGGTTCAAAGAACCAAGCTCTGCACTCACTCACTCGATGCACTTACTCTGGCTTGCCTCCTACTATGGCTCTTCATTTCATTCTGGATCCTGTTCTATCCTTACTTGTCCGCTTGGCACTTAACACTTTACACTGCTCCTTTGTTTCCCTGCCTTCACTGATGCTGTTTGGTTCTCCTTTCCCATTCATGGCTTTACCCATTTTTCCTTCCTGAACTTACTTAAAAGAACTATTTTAACCTTCAGGTTATTCTGGTTGGGGTTCTGGATTCTCTTTTTGGATCTTGTTTCCCATGCTGTGTGCTTGCAATGGTGGCTCCCAGGTAGCTGATTCTCTTACAGTTAAGGGGCTTCTTTCTTGGAAAGGTGAAATATGCCCCAGTTCTCTTACTCTGGACCTCTGTTGTCACTCTTTGCTGCCCTCCAGCGGCAATCGGTAGGATACAGGAATGAGAAATCAGTTCCAAGGCCTGGCTTGGCTGCCCTTTCCATGGTAGTCAGCGGCAGTTAATGGCATGAGATTGATGTTCAAAATTTAACATCTTTCACACAGCCAGCAATCTCTGATACTACTGCTACTCTCGGGGAAATTTATCAATGCAAACTTTCCTATCCTTTCCCCTAAAGATGTGATTCGCTCTAAAACCCACAAGTTCCAGGTTGTGGGTATGCATGTTCTTGCTGAGTACCAAAGGTATAGAACAGACCTCCTGGTCTTTTCGGGCTTGTCTTGCTAAGAGAAGTAGAGGGTGGTACAGTGGCACCGTACTGTCTCTAGGCTACTTGGGTCTTTTATGATAAAGCAAGAGGGGATCAGTGACACTGTCTGTAGACTAGGGTTAACCACCTTATTTACACCAGGCTTTTAAGCCATAGCTAAAAGTCCTTTTCTGAAAGTCTGGGTATCAGTGTACAGCAGACTTGGCTTTGCCCTGAGGATCTTGCCAGAAGATTCTGAAGCCATCTGTAAAACTGAACAATATAGTATCAACACACACAAAAAACAAAATCTAGAAGAAATGGTATCCCCTTGAAGAACCAGGACTACCTGAAGAGTGACTACGGGAAGAACAGAACGTTGAAAAAGCCTACTGTACAAGCATGAGCAATTATATAAGAATGCAAGCTTCACAAAGGTATGGATCATGTTTTTTATTCACCACACAACACCCACTGCCTATGACAAATAAATAGTTCCTGATTATGGAGGTCTGTATCTATATCCAAGTCCTTGCTCTGCCTATGTTAAAGCACGAATAAAACTTATAGGAATTTTCAGTAGATCTGTATCAGCAGAGAGATCTATGCAGGTGGTCCAATATATTATGTCCTCTTCTAACCACCAAATGCCTTTGGGATATAATGAATACGGATTCATTTCTGGCCTACCTTCCTACATATACATGCTACTATATCAGTGGTACAGTTATCTTCACCAAAATAATGAGCTTTCTGGTATAAACTATTCCTTCCAATCCCACCATCCACATCAGTCATTGTAATATCATCACTCAGTTCTACGAGTTAACAAGCTATCTAGTTTCTGACTCTGAGCAATGACTCCCAGTTTAACAGGCCATTATTCAAGGTTATATACAATCTGAAGGTCAACAGACTATTTCAATGAAGCACTTGGACAGTATTTCTACTGGCAACATTACTGGTTCATATACGTCACTGGTAGAGGGGTTTTAAATAACTCTCTTCATTTTCCTCTACGATACATTTTTCATAAAAACTTTTCCTCATTACGTACTCTCACACTTTTCTTTTCCAACAAGATTCCTTGGTAAATGGACTACAGTATGTACTTGAGAAGACTAGAGACTATCCTCCAAAAACTCAAGTTGTATTCCAGCAGGTTCAGGACAAATATTAAGAAGTACATGTAGGAGATGATTTCCTGTTAATTTAATGGTTGTGGTGAAAAACAGAAGACTAATGCCTCAGACCTTTTGAAATGCAGGCCTGTCCCTGCCTCTTATGAAGTCTCCTCGTTAGGTAGGTGGTAGTTTAGAATGGTTAAGTGAAATATTTAAAAGAAACCCAATGAAATATCTAACATTTTAATACGTGCTATAGCAGACAAAATCAGCTTTGGTTATAAAAGGGTTTTCTACTGAGGCTTACAAAAAAAAGTATTATTTAGCAAAGTTAAGATTTTTCCATGTAAGTCAGAGCTGTATAGGAGATGTTCCTCTTAGAAACAACATAATGTTCATTGTACATAAGCAAGATGATTTGAAAAACAATTTTTTATTGAACAAAATCGAGATAAAATAGGAGGGAAAGTTTGACATGGGCTTTTGGGTTGTTCTCAGGTTTCCTTAACTGATGTTAACTGAGGTGACAGGTTCTACCTCTATACCTCTGACAGGAATAACATCAGAATTTGTTCAACATCTCAAAAGAAATACACGTTTATATCTCTTAGGCCTTACAGTTGTTTTTAAAGTAGGTTAAGCATCTGCAATGGAAATGCAGTGTGTTTACTTTAGACTGCAGGTTAGAAATTGGGGACTAACTGGCCTAGAGGGAATATCAACAGCTCAATCTATAAAAAGCCCTAGATATCTTGGGATGGCTTACTGTATGAGTCGTTGCCAACAAGCTCCATTCAGGAGATCTGATGCAATGCCACAATCTTGTTCATTCAGTTTTATAAAAACTTACGTATGTTGGAAATAAGTAACTGTTGGGGCTAATGCAGTGGAAGATAATATGGTATTACTAAGGAAAAGAATACTCTCAAACTTCTTCCTGCTTCTCAAACATAAATTAAATAAACAATGCAAATAATTATTTGGGTAAGTCAAGATACTCCCACCTTGAATGCGAATAATAGAAATGTGAAAGGTTTCAGAGTAGCTCACAATAAGCAGCATATGATGAGGAGAAGGCTAAACAGTCATTTAAAACAAAGAGGTACATGAGGAAACAAAACAGCAGAAAAATAAGGACTAAATAAGAGAAATTAGGAAACAGTAGTTTCAAGGAGGAAAGACAGTCGAGATCCTAGTTAAAGCCAGCCTCCTACACATACTTCAAAAAAACTTAAATCTGCTCTGCTATTTTCTGTACTTGAAATAACTTACTCATTAATGCCTAACTTTCTGTTCAGCTGTGGACATTTTAAATGTTTTACAACTATTCATGCTCACAAAGTTTTCTTTGGCCACTTTCTTGCACTTATAGATAGAATCTTACTCCTGATTCGCATTATTTATATGTAACTCTTTCCCCCTTCCCCCCTTCCCCTCCCCTCCCTTCCATTCACCCCTCCCTATTTGCAACAAGTGTAGCTACACGTTCCCATTTTTTCCCCTTTCATCTTACTTTTCTTTTAACCTTCTTCTTTATCCCCCTTTTCCCTATCTAGTTCTCTCTTTTGAATATTATCTCTTTTTTTTTTTAAACAATATATCTATTCTACCCCTTTGTCCTTATTTACACTTATGGTTTCTCATATCAGAGAAACAATTTGATGTGTACTAATAAGTGTCTGATTTATTTCACTTAATAGTATGTTCTCCAGGAACATCCATTTACATACAAATGACTCTAGTTTATCCTTTTTTATGGCGGTGATTTGGGCTCATCTTGTCACTAGCTCTAGGCTATAGAATGTAGCAGAAGTAATGGTTTCTTGGTTTTAACTGTAGGCCTCGAGGCCTTTGCACACTTCCTCTTGAAACCCTGCTTAGATACCTGTGAACTGAATAAGACTGGATGAGGCTAATGGTAGATAAGACAGCATGTGGAGCAGATAAGTGTTGGCCCAGCTAGGGCATCCTATGCCAGCCAGTCTTTTATCAGTCTAGCTGCTGACCTCAAAGTACAACTGAACCCAGCTGAACCTATCCAAAATTAGTATTTTGAGAAACTTAAGCTTAATAAATTGTTCTTATTTTAAACCCATTTGTTGTGAAGTAACTTATCATGCAGCAAAAGCTGCTGAAATACACACAATGGCTTTAACTCTTAATATAATACTTTTCTCAATGTGTCTTCACTTTTTAAGCATTTACTCTTAGAGGGAAGAAATTATGTTATATTATGTTACATGTTATATTATATTTTTTGTCTATATCCATAGCACTTTTACTGTGCTTTGTACATAGTAGGCACTCAGAGTGTGATGAAATAAATTGAAATGAACATCAAATTCTGGTATTCATCAGCATTGTCTACTTAATGTTCAACCACAGTATTGTTAAAGAATCAGAAAATATTGTTGGACTTGTATAATTCCCAATTATAAGCCATTAAAGGCCAGCAGTAATTAGTACTTGGAGTATATATACCACTTCAAAGTATCTGATTAAATGAGGCTGTAATTTGTTCTTCACAAACTTTATCATTAACTCAAATTTGGATTTTGATAAAAATATACACATATTTAATATATGCATGTAAAACTCTACTGAAATCCTCCTTTTATGAACATGAACATATATGGAATATACAAAATGTTAAAGGAGCTTTTGATTTGTACCATCTAATCACATTATTATTAATAACAGGTGTTCTAAACCCAGAAATCTGACAGATGAGATGTGTATATTAATATGCTTTAACTCTGAAGTGCTATACAAACGTAAAATATCATGAAAGCTTATATAGTCAAAATGTCATTTCACTTTTTTTTAAGAAGTATAAAAGCAGAAAATAGAACCGGTGGAAAAAAAACACACCAAATAGTTGTATTCACATCTGATTTGTTTTCTAATGAAATTTTATAGTTTTTCAATGACACTCTGCTATTGCAGTCTAGGCAGAGATGATTTCAACAAATATTGCAAGTTTTGAATATTTTGAAAATTATCATTGAATTGATAGTGCCTGAAACTCTAAGGCAAGATAATATAAAAGCATGATTAGAATGATTATACCCATAAACCAGTCAGAAAAATACACGCAATGACAGGGAAAGCAGATCCTTGCAGCACTGCGCTGGGGCAAAGCCGCTTCCTGCGTGGTACATGTCCTGTGTCCTCCTTTCCCTTAACTTCTTCCTTCATGTTGGTGGTTCTCACTTAATACATTTATCATTGACTTATAAAAGGGATAATGATTAAATCAGGTATTATAAGCTAGATAATGAAAATAAGAACCTAAAGAGGGTAGGGATACCATTCTAGAATGAAATAATATGTCTGAAAGAAAATATGGACCAAAGACAGTAGTCCTCGACTGGTCCAAGAAATCAACCATTTAAGGACTGGATGAGGAACAGGTAACAAAGTTACATGTAAAAAGGACTCAAATAATAGCAAATAGGAAGTGCTATAACTTAGGAATAGAAAAGTCCACCATCCCCACCAAACAAAGGATGCGATAATAAAAATACAGAGTCAAAGAGACAATGTTAAGAGAGATTTTAAAGAAGTATTTTTCTAGTAATCATACTGTCCTAAGAGGAATTTACAGATCTGGGGTAGTGAGTCCTTCTCAAGAAGGATACTGAAGCATAGTCCTGGTGCTGTGCAGAGTTTTAAGAATCAAGCCAAAGATTATACTGCATGATTTTTAAGATTAGACTCCACCTCAAAACTCAAAAATTCTATTTTAGGATTCTGAAGAAGACATGCAAAAGGGCACTTAATCATGCCTCATTTGATGTTGAGATATCACCTCTTGAAACACATTCCCAGGCTATTTGTAGTTTGAACATCTCTATGCCCACCTTAAATAACTTCTGAGAATGACTAAGATGAGTCACAAAAAGATAGGATGTAAAAGGATCACTTTTCTCACAGTGAGTCAACGTACCTGAGGCCTGTTACTATAGCCCAAAAGCTAAGGAGTTTTCAAATAACCTAAGCTGGAAAATTATCCCTTGAAGCTTTTTCAATAAAAACAGACATAAGTAGAATTAGGGGACAGATTCAATAGGAAGAGGCATAGTCTTTAATTGTCAGTAAAATTTTGGACCATTGGCTACTATAACTAAAACATCACAAAAGAAACTCTGGAGACAGAAATGTAACAAAAAAACAGGAACTTCAGCATAAATGACACTGCTGCTCACACCAAGAGCTCACAAATACTGCAGCGTTCATCGCCAGCTCAGATCCACCTTATTTTGACTGTGCTTTCTAACTTACTCCCTTAGTTAACATTTTCCATAGGGAGCCAAATCACAAACTAGAGAGAATAACCACACTTCTTCCTTCTCATGAATAGTGAGAAAGGAAAAACTTTTTTTCAACATTTACTGAATGTTTCTTCAATGAAATTCAAGTTCTGTTTCCAAGAAGTCAATTGGCCTAGAAGTTTCTAAGAAGAAACTGGGGGAGGCATGGCAGAATGCAACACATACCACCCCACAAAACCCTAAATCAAAATCTCAATCTTTCAATCTTACATCAGTAAAAGGGTTAAAACAGAGTGTATCAGTTAAGTTGCAGGTCTTAAGCATGAGAAGAGATAGCTCCATTTATGATCACTCTGGGAAAGTCTTTATGTCTAAGAGAACTCCCACTCTGGGGCCCAAATATTAAGTTGACACACGTTTCTGGGACGCGGCCTGAATCCTCAAATTTGGTGGATCTATAGACACAATTTTGTTTTCTGCTTAACAGGGCTTTCCAGAATTGTCATTAGATGACAGATTACACCAGCCATCCACAAGGATTCAGAGGTGGCTCAGGCCATCCATTATGGGTTAAAAGCTGTTCCAGCATGAATCGAGTCACAGTGGTAAGGAGACTACTGATACAAGGGGTCCTACAGCTTTAAGAAATACTCTGGGCATCTACAAGTTTTCAGAATGCAAACTATGTCAGCTCTGAAAACAAGAGGCACTGCATCATTATGGCAGGAGAAACAAAGCCAGCCCCCCTTTTAAAATAGACAAAAAAAAAAAAGATTGTTTTAATAGGAGAGAAGCATCAGTCATTGATTCTTATTTCATTCACACTTTCTATCCAACCCCATCCATCTTCAGAGTGAAGAGATGACAGAGCCGAGTTAACTCTCTCCCTTCTTTGGGCCCCCACCCTTTCTGCTCCACTATATCCAAACCACCAAGGCCTATCAACCCACCCATTTCAACCTACAAGAAACAGCCCTACAGAACGACTCTATGTACTGGGCTTGCCAAGCTCAGGTGTGCCTAAGTACCAGCTTTCATCATATTACTTCAATAGTTTTGCCTTTCAGGTTAGCATGACTGGTCAGCATCTTTGCTAATCATCTTCAAAATGATCACTTAGTCACTTATGGCTGATCACATTCTACAAAAGAAGCAATGGGAAGACTTAAGGCAGCAGAAAAAAATCAATGAACCCAACCAACAATCCAGAAAGTAAAATATTTCATTTTTCTTCAATGTTGCTGGCCACATTATCTGCAAACAAAAGTTCTCCAAGCAGGCAGTCTCTGCATCAGTGCACCTGCTTAGTACTGGCTTGACGAGTTATCTTTTTGCTGGGTCTGCAGAAGCCAACTACAACACAATGGGTCACATCACTTGAGGGTCACTTGAGTCCCTCTACTCCCTGGATCCCTCCTCCCACCCCCTGCCTTCCCTTCTGCCCACAAAACCTTTAACTCCACCATAGCTAAGGATCCCAGATAGCTAAATAAAAGAGGTGGCCTCAAACACAGGGAAAACCCCTTAGGTCTCCAGTGTGAATCGCCAATGTCAATCCCCCTCCCTCCCCTTTTCCTTAAGACCTGATGGTCTTCAGTCACACATCTTAAAAGAAAAACAAAAAACAAAAACACAAAGACTTACTTGTCTCAAGTCGATGAAGGCCAACTGCAGCGTGTCCTCCTGGAACCCAGGCACCGGGCCGGATCTGGCAAACTCTGTGGGAAAGAAAAGAGGATAAAAAGCGCCTTTAACTAACCATGGACAGGGAGATTGGCAGACGGATGACAGGGAAGACAAGAGAGGCTGGGGGAGAGGAGGACCAAGCTTCTAAGGAGTCATGTCTCTCTCCCTTCAGCTTCTTTGTTTGCCCTTCAAAATTCATGTCATCAAAACACCATTAATTCCAGCATCCTGACAGCAAGGAAACTGTACTAATTCGACCTGAAATTTATTCCCATGAGCTGCGCTGGGCTTCAGAGTATTTGTTTTGTGAATGGACAAACAACTCGCAAAGGAGGAGGGAATGGGGGAGAGAAAAAAGTTTTTCCTCTCAACACAATAAAATCTTCAGCTGTGAAACTCTTTTCAGTTCCGAAAGCTATTTATATTTTAGATCACTGAAGGAATTTTCTAATTTCACGCTTGTCACCTCATTCCCCAAGCATTTATCAAAAAATATTCCCTGCCACATCATTAATTATTCCCTCACTGATTTTTGTATTATCTCATGAGTGCCAACACACACACACACACACACAAACACACACACACACACACACACACACACACACACACACACACACACACAGCAGCAGCAGCAGCAGCAGCAGCAGCAGCACCAGAGGCTGCTCCAATCCAGTCCTTGGCTTTTGAGCAAAGGAGTATTTGCAGATATGAACATTCCCATGTGAATGAATCTCACTGCAAAACTTAAGGGAATATTTGTACATGTCTGTCCTTCTGGTATGTTCACTATCTTTTGCTTTTATTTTCATTCTTCTCTCAAAGTTCATTTTTCTCTTCCTTCTACCCTAATTCCCTCTTAGGTCAAGAGACCACATATATACTATTTGCAATTTGCAGCAGCACCTTAGGTACAAACTCAGTTTATGACTTTGGCTTCCAAGTCATTAATGAGAAGATAACTGCATGAGGCTACAGGGACAAATACTAGTAACAGCTAAGAATGTCAGGTTTTATTGTCCCTGAGCCCTGCTTATTATGAAATCAAAAGGTCTTATGTTCCCTGTACATACGCATACATGCATACAGACCAAATTCCAAAGTTGGACCAAATTACTATGTCTTTATTTTGTCTGTGACGCCAAAGTGTGAGGGCATTTAATATCAATGTGTTTATCTCAAAAACAATTCATGTCTGTTCAAAGTAAATACAAAAAGGAGTGGTTTCTTGTCAAATAATTTCCCCCAGCAATGAATTTAAGGAACTATAGACTTGCTATCATATTTTTCTTTTGAAATTAAATGAAATACATCAAGGTATTTGCAGGTATACCTGGAAAATTACTTTCAATTACTAGATAAATTTAAATGATCATTTATTAACAATGATTAGAATTTCAGTATAAAAATATTTTCTATCTGGGAGCTTCTTAGACAAAACAGATTTTCATAAAATCTTTACCCCAATTTTGAAACTAATGCTACCATATCAGATTGTAGGATTATGAGAATATTATGTGAAATAAAATGTAAAGCAACTAATTGAAATATAACAGAAATGTATTACACGACTCTATATTTGTATTTTAAACATTTCAAATAAAAAAAAACCTCATAAATGGAATGAGATAAACTATTAGCATGATCAGCCATAGAGAAGTTTCTATTTGCTTTAGGAGGAAAATTCAAACACCAGTTATAAAGTATTTCCATCATGTATGCAGCCTAAGTTTTAAGAGAGTAGAGTTCTTTGAATTACAGCTACAGTCACTCTTTTAGACAGCACTGTTAGGCAGTCAACTTAATAAGCTTCTCATATTTGATACTTTATTCCAAGATTGATCAATTATCCCTATTGACCCTACATCACTTGATTCTATGTTGCATCATTTGAAGCATTTACAGTCCTCTGGGATAGCAGGAACCCTATTTGTAGCAACTGTGAAAATGTTCTGCTGTCCCATTTCAATCCTACTCCACAGAATTACCCTGTGATATACAGTTTCAATGCTTTGAAGCTGGCTACACATTCTTCAATCTCCTTAGGGAGCATGTTCCCTGGGACTAATAGGTGAAGCTAATGAAACCTCTCTGGAATCTGGATACGATGCATGTTTAGTTCTCAGAGTTACTTTATAGACCTCATTTTTATGATGCACTGAATCTTCTAGGTTCCCAAAGGATATAGTGACCTTTGATGTACCCTTTTATAAATCAGAGTACCAAAAAAATGACAATTACACCAGGTATGACAAGGAGAAGAGATTAATTTTATTATGAAAATGTCTAATTATCAAATATTCAACTTCCTATTTGTATCTTTTCTCACTGCTTCATGTATATAATTGTTATTTTTTAATGAAATCAGTAAACTACTTAGGGATAAAGATCATTTCATAAAACCTAACAGGTATTCAAAATAGTGTTTTACAAATACTATGTTTAATAAGTTACATAAATAGGAAGACTCATTAACCGTATATACTTGTCACTGCCAATGAAAATTTCTGGATTGCTATAGATAAAGGTCTCCTAACCTGAATATCAATACTTAGGTGTTTGGGATTGATGAGCTCCCTAAAATTACATGCACAATGATTTTAAGGGGATAAACTTTGCAGATTATAGAAATCAGAATTTAAGCCTCTGTTTTTCACTTACTAGTTTTTAAGCTTTGCATAAAATAAATTAACCTCCTTATGCTTCAGAATTTTTATTGCAAAATTTAGGATAATAAAAGAGCATTCCTGATAGTGTGGCGATAAGGATTAAATGAAGTAACACATGTAAAGATGTTGGCAGAGTGCCTGGCATATCATAACTGATTATAATTAGGGGTTTTATTTTGTCTGCATATGCGTTTCTTTGCAAAGAAGTTTCATAGCTTTCATTGAATTCTCAGAGGCCTGGTGACCCAAAAAAGTTTAATAAATACTAGGACAAAACATCAGAAGAAATTTAGCTACCATCCGGCAATGATTTAGTGAGTTGGCTTTCCAAATGCACTTACAGAGAAATATTTAATTGCTTCATTTAGAGGACGTTCATATGACTAATTACTACTCTGTTAGCTACAGCACAGTAATTTTCATTTGTATTCCTAAAAACTTCAATAAATAAATAAAATAAAACTGTAACTTCATGACTCAATATACTCTCAAATTGCAACTGTCCTGCTAGAGCAATATTTTCTAACATAGGAAATGGGTTAATATCATGAAAAAGTGTGAATATTTTAAAAATAAATGAAAATTCATAAATACTCCAATTTCAACTACAAAAAATATGATATACATAAAAACATGACAGTAAGCACTCACTTCGTAATGTTAACCAAAGGTGCTATAGAAAGAAAGGTTATAAAAGGGCTCTTTCTTCTTTATATTTCATAAGTTGTTAAAATTAATACAGATAACTTTTATAAGAGGAGGAAGCAGAACACACATGTACATGCACGTACACACATACATATATATGTAGCAGTACTAAACTAGTACTTTAGTAACAAGAGATAATTTGTTCAAGGCAACTAGGATTATAGGCAACTAGGCAACTAGGTCTACAAACTGTAATTCTCAGATACAAAAAGAAGAAAGCTATACATGGGAGGGGGGAAAGAGGCTTCCAGTCTGCTGTAATGTGCTGCTGAATGTAAAAATTGATTATATGTATACAAAAGAAGTCTCTCATTCGTGTCATCATTGAAAATTGTCCTCTTTTGACATCATATAAAGGGTCAACGCATGCAAATATGGACAAGTAGAACCAATGGATACATGGAAGATATCAAGCTTTCATACGTAAGTGACCTAAGTCAGCATAAAAAAGCTTGGATTTCTGCAATGAGACCTCAGCATCAGCGAGGAAGTCAAGGTACTTAACATGTAACACAGATCAAACCCTTTCTTTGATCAATCCCTCCTACTTGGGGACTGGGTCAAAGTTCAGGTGAGGCTGGCAAGGTGACTTCCTCTTAGAAGAAAGGTTAAGGTCAGAAGAAAGGTTAAGGTCAGGAAGGCCGCTGATCAGCATAATCCCGTCCTCCAGGGAACTTGGCTCTCCCTCACATCTCTGCCCTACCCTATCCAATCACCATATGACTCACAGTCTAACTTTGTGTAAGAGCCTGACTCCAAGTTCCAATTTGCAAATGTGAAATATCTTTCATGAGAAAATTGCCAACCCACTGAAGTTTGCGAAGAAAATGTTTTCATTTAAAAAATTAAAAGGAGGTATACAAAATTATAGGAAAGACACTATCAGTGAAGATGCAAGAGGATAAAGGAAATCACAAACTTATTTTACTTAGCAAATATCCAACAACCTCTCATATTGTCATACACTTATAAATCTTTCTTTAAGAATAGAGATACAGTAATCTTTCTTTAAAAACAGTATTACTTTTTAAAAATGTATACTGAAAAATTATTTTCTAATAATCTTCACCATACAATAAAAGGGAATTACCAAAAGGAAAAGAAAATGTTTTTTAAATAGCTTGCAAGCTGACTGTAAAATTAAGTAACTCTGTCATTAAGGGTGGAGCAAAAATTGTTTTTAAATTTTACTTGGTACACCTGACTGAAGAAAACAAAATAGAATAAAAAGCACAGAATACTAAAGTAGAATTAAATGCAAGAGTTGGAATTACCAGGGGCTTTGAGAAGTCAAAATGACTACATTAGTCTGTAACCTGTGTATCTGGAGAGCACACTGTGGAACTGACCAAAAGCAAGTTGTGAGAAGCAGAATATCAAACTAATTCTTCCGTGTCGTTGAGAATTGTCCACAGAATAAAAACAGTTTTTTAAGGAAATTCTACCTTGGGCAACAGGTAAAATATATTTCTGAAAAGCAAAATTAGTACAATGTCTGGGAAATAGGTGAAGTAACAATTGTGGGAGGAAAACATAATTTATTCAAATAAGAAGAAAGTGAAAAGACAATCTACAAAATGGTAACAAGATGTCCCTAGATAGCATCGTTGAACTTCTACTACTTCCAGTGAACTTCCAGTTCAGACAATGGTCAAGATAGCTTTTGCTGAATGAATCACAAATTTGGTCTAGGCCTAATTGCCAGATAAGCAAGAACACTTGGTACTCCAGAACCTAAAGTATGCCAAGTGCTTGTTTATATCAAGATTATGTCAGATCACATGTATTTTTTGCAGAATTGAAAAAAATAAGAGCAGTTGTTCTTGTATTAACATAATGGTTTCCTGGTATCTGGCTCCCTGGAGCAAAAGATAAGAGGTGTGTGACAGTAGGAAGTTTGGCTCTGGGGAAGGTAAAGCTTTCTTGCATCACTTCACAGTGGCTCCACTAAGCTAATTACAGAGAGGAGCGGATGGACTCCATAGGGAACCCATTCCAGGGCCTACTGGTCAGAGAAAGGTCTGCCAAAACAGAGGGCAGTAAGAATCAAGAACAATGTCAAGGAGATAGAAAAGGAGGGAGAGGGAGGAAAGCAGGGAAAGCTCCTTAGAGATTTAAACTCACTATATGGCCCTCTTCAGGAAGGAATGGGAGATATGCTAACACTACCTCTATAATTAATAGTGCTGTATTACACACTTGAAAATTTAAGAGATCTCATGCATGTGTTCTTACTACAGTAAGAATGAATGAATGAATGAATGAATGAATTTATGAATGAATGCAAAAATAACATGTGCACCACAAAGTTAAGAGAAAATATCCAAAAACTAAGAACTAGTATCACAAATATATACTGTATTACTAAACTCAGTAATAATGATTATGATAAAACTATTGGGGGCTGGGGATTTAGCTCAGTGGTTAGAGTGCTTGACTAGCAAGCACAAGGCCTTGAATACCAAAAAAAAAACCAACTATTGAAAATAGTCAAAGACACTAGATAACTCGAAAATATCTCAGCGAAATGGTATAACGGATGGTTCAGTACTCAGATCCCCACAAAGTGACAATAATTTTGCAGTCATTCACAGCTAAAGGTGCTTTACTGAAACCAGAGCAAGCCCAAGAATGAGTAGGGCCCCTTCAGAGGGCACAACTGGGCTCAAGCGGAGACTTGGCAACCATGTTTCTGGCTCCAGACCCAGAAATGGCCCAATGTCCTGTGGATTCTGCTACAGTCCTATTTGTCCTTGGTTGGTCCTGCTACTAAAACCATCCACCAAATCAGTCTGGAGGAGGTAAGCCTACTCGTGCCTTGGGTAATCTGACTGCTGACCTTAGGCTTGGCTATGGACCTAGAAATAAGCCCTGAGATTCAACTCTAGTGCCTCTTAGCTACGGTGCAAAATGGTCTCGCTCACAGAGAAAACCAGAGGAAGACATGCGAGTCTGAGACGTTGGCGGCACAGGTTCATTGACCATAGTGCCAGATCCTGAAAGGACCCTGACACTGACTCCATGCCCCTCAGCTACTGTCTGAGAACAGTCTTGACAGCAAAGAGAATAGGAAGGAGTTGATGTGTCCACTTATGCCCCCAAAGACAGGCCTGCAGATCTTGGTCATGATTGGGGACCTTAATGTAGCCCAGTGACTTAGTTTCAGTGTTCTCAGTTGTAGTCAGGGGCCAATACTGCCAGTGGCCTATAGGAAGTCATGCTTGTTGGCACACACAATAATAGGGATACTATCTATAAACTCTGAAAAAGATCCCCATTATAACTGCAACCCTGTGGATCAGAGTTGTTGGGCAGCCTCGGCCAAAAGGGATCAAAGGGGATCCTGGTCTGCCAACTGTAGATCCCACATGTGAACTCAGCAGCAACCATATAAATAGACCAAGTCCCACTCAATCACTGTCCCACAAGCAATCCTACAAATAAGGGGATCCTCTAGGCTTTAAGTGTTGTTTGTGATCAGAAAAATTCATGCTAAACTTAAATCCCCAATGTAACAGAATTGGGAGGTGTAGCCTGTAAAAGCTTACAAAGAGGGGAAAAAAATGGTGATTAAGTAAAGAGGATTTTATACTCGTGAATGGGATTAGATCACCTTACATATACTTGAAAGTTTGTCCTATCTTGCCCTTCCACTTCCTGCAAACTTCAAACAGAGGTCCTCCCCTCTAGAAGATGCAGCATCAAGGTGCCATTGTGGAAGCAGACAGCAGCCCTCACCAGACAGCTCAATTTCCTGGTATCTTGATCTTAGACTCCCCAGCCTCCACAAGTATGAGAAGTAAATACCTAACGTTTATAACTTACCCGGCCTCAGTTCTGTTGTTACAGCTGTACAAATGAAGTAAGAAAAGTCCTAAGAGGAGAAGACCTTTATCTGCCTAAATCAATCTGTAAAGACTGGAAGAAATGTTTGTTCCTTCAAATGTATAAACATCAATGCAAGGCTAACCAGATAACAAAACAAAATAAAAACAGGCAAACATGACACCACTGGAGAAACCTAATAATGTTTCAATTACAGACTCCAAAGAAATGAAGATCTACATATTTCTTGAAAAAGAATTCACAATACTCACCTTTAAAAATCTTGATGAGATGCAAGAACACACACATTGACAAATAAATAGAATTAGAAAGATTAAGAAAATGAGTAATAAATTGAAACCATAACAAGAATCAAACAGAAATCAGTGAGCTAAAGAATACAGTGACAAAAATGAAAAGCTCAATGGAAAGCTTCAACTGTAGACACAATCATGCAGAAGAATTAGTATACTCTAAAGCATGTCATATGAGATTAGCCAAGTGGAATAAGAAGAAAAAAGAAAGAAAAAGAAAGAAGAAAGTATAAGACAGCATCGAGAACATGAATATACAAATTATAAGAGTTTCAAAAAAAGAGAGAGAAAATGGTCAGAAAGTGTTATGGTTTGTTTCTGGATGTCCCCCCAAAGCCTCATGTAGTAAGAGGTAGCTGGATCTAGAGTGTGTGATGCTGGGATTAAGGACATGTGATTACTAAATCGATTCACTGATTGGTTTGGCATTGCCCTAATCCTAGCAGCCAGGATAAGATATAAGGTACAGGAAGGAGCTGGCTGGTCCCTCTTGCTTTCATTCCTTGCTTACCTGGCTGACTTCTGCCTGTCTGCCATGCCACCCTGCCTTGGACTCAGCTGACTGTCAACTGAAACCTCTACAAACTGTGAGCCAAATAAACCTTTCTTCCCCCAAATTTGAGTGTCTGGTATTTAGTCTCAGCAATGAGAGAAAAGTAACTAAGACAGAAAGATTATTTAAAGAAGTATTACCTGAATACTTCCTAAATCTTGGGAGGAAAATGGACATCCAGAAATCATGGAATAAAAAAGACCCCCATGTAAGACCAACTGAAAGAATATCTGAGACATAATTAAAATAAAAACTAAGAGAAAGTCTTGAAAGCAGAACAGAAAAGAGATCAAATAGAAGAGAATTTCTATTACAATTAATTTTTCAACAAAAGTGTTGCAAGCCAAGTTGGAGGAGGATGATATACTCAAAGTGCTCAAAAGAAAAATACAAAACACTTGCTAAAGGTGAGTATTATATCCAATAAAGTTATAAAGGAGAAATAAAGGAGAAAAAGACATTTTCAGACAAATAAAGGCAAAGGGAGTTCATTAACAGGAGACTTGTCTTACAAGAAATGCTAAAAGGAGTTCTCAAAGTTGGAAAAAGATGATACCAAGAAACAACATCAAAACATAAGAAAGTATAAAACTCGACAGTAAAGGTAAATGTTTAGTTAAACTCAGAATAACACTGTGGTTGTGGTATATAAATCACTTTTCATTTTACCATGGAAGTTAAAGATAAAAGCATTAAAAATAACCAAAGCTTCAATAAGTTTTCATTGGATAGATGATATATGAAAGATGAAAAGTGTGATATTAACAGCAAAGGTTGGGGGGAGGTATAAAACTAGATATTTATATGAGATTGAAGTTAAATTGCTATCCATCTAAAATGGAATGCTATAGCTACAAAATTCTTTATGTAAACCCCTTGGTAACCTCAAAGAAAAAAACACTAGTAGATACACAAAAGATAGAAGTTTCAAAACACCACCACAAAAATTCAACAAATCAAAAAAGAAGGTAGGAAAACCTGAAGAAACAAGGTATAATATAGTCAGTAAACTTTAAAACTCATCAAGAATTACTCTACTTTAAAATTTTTACTCTTATTAGTACATATTTGCAGTACATAATATTTACCTTCATCATGGGTACAAGTATATTAATGGAATTTAATTCTTTTAATGTTCTCCTTCCCCACCCCTTCCTAAAGGTAAAGAGATTAAATTTTCTAGTCAAAAGACACAAAGTGGCCAAATGGATTAAAAGAAAAATCCAACAATATGATGCCTACAGAGACTCATTTTAGCCCTAAAGATGTACATAGGCTGAAAATGAGAGGCTAAAAAAAGATATGTCATGCAAATGGTAATCCCCCAAAACTAAGCAGTAGCCACAAGCCACAAGTATGAAGGGCCTTTCATGCCGCTGCTAAGTAAATAGGCCAATCAATCTCCATTTGGCTGAATCATGCTCAGTTTGCTGAGAGGAAATGAGGGTCCAGGCACTTGCAGTGATTAATGTGAATGACAGCACACATTTACCTGTCTTAAGGAGAATGAGTCTAGAAAAGTGGAGAAGTGATTTCTATGTCTTACATTTCAGATACCTATATATAGATGGATAGATATATAGATATGAATAATCAGTAAAAATTTAGTGAAATTAGTAGGTTGAATCTCCAATAGGAAAGCAGAAAACAATTTTGCTTCAAGATGTAAAGGAAGGACATGATACTAGCTCCTATTAGTTTATGGAGTCCAGGGGCCCTGGGTGCCTTTACAGAAATTAAGTGCTGTTCTTTGTCTAAGGAAATACTATTCTTAGTGAAGGATGAGATTATTCTAGCTACGATGACTAGATTTATATAGAATGACATCTAGATTGTGTGATTCACTGTAAAGGAAGAAGGATTAAATAAAGTTAATACCATAATAAGTGGCAGGACAATGTTATGGCACACGACGCTAGATTTTCCCTTAATATTCCATGAATAATAGCCAAGGATACTAAAGATGTCCCAGGACTCAAACTGACAACCCTAGAATCCTAAAGATGAAAGGACCATTTGTAATTACACAGGACTTCAACAGATGAAAAAATAAGGCCAAAGAGGTTAAGTCAGTGAACCAGTCAAAATCTAATCCCTCTAATTCTGTCTATTATTTCAATATGTATCTTCCACCCTAGAATGTCTCAAAAAAAACTCGCTTTATGTGTTCCTTTATACATATATTATATATTCTTTCCCATTTATTTAGGGAACTGGGTGTGTGCTGTTCTTGAAATACATAGATCTGAGTAAAGTTATAATTTTCCTCTGAAGTTCCTGAATGCTTCACAATTTAGCATTAATAAGGGACAATTTCACAATAGATCTTTTCAAATTATGGTGAAAAGAGGCCTCTCCCAATTAGTAATCAGCAGTGCTTCTGTGTATAATCTCTGGGAAAGTTCAAAATCTACCATGAAAGGAGTGGGCTTCCTTAGAGATGAGAAAGTCTGGTGTTCTAAACTAGTAACTTTATATCCTTGATATTTTTACTATGCTTTCAAGGACTTAATTTTATCCATATGTTTGTTCAGTACTGATTATTCTGCTGTATGAATACATTTCTAAACCTATGGGTATCTAAAATTGAGACAAGATTCTATAGAAAAATTAACAGAAAATCCATTCTATAAAAAAGCACTAAGTAGAAATGCGAGGCTCTAGTAACTTTGGTATTTCTAGTATACACATTAAAATAAATAATGCTATATGTCTATCTCAATATAGCCAAATCATAAATACAACATGAAATATTTTCAAAAAATTTAGGTGTTGTATACATTTTCCAAAATCTGGTACGCCTTTTATACTTACACCACTTGTCATTTCTGACTAGCCACATTTTAAGTGTTCAACGGTCACTATTGGCTGGTACTTGAAGTACAGCAACAGAGCTCTAGATAACATTGATTATAATGAAAACAAACAAAAACAAATACTTGAAGAATGATAAGATTCTTAAATGACAAGAAAGAAATCACACCAAAATTTATGGCAGTATGAATTCTGTTTTTACATTGACTATGAAATTGCAATTGAGGTAAATGTCCGTGATGATACAAAATTGCTCCTCTTACTTTTTATTCATGCTGCTATAACAAAATATGATAAAGCAACCACATACCTGAAACAATAAAGATTTATATTTCACAGCTCTGGATGTCAGATGTACAACATCAAGACACCAGCAGAAACACTACCCAGTAAGGGCTTCACTTCTGGTTTATATACAGCACCTTCTCCTTATGTGTTCACACAGTGAAAGGAGTAAGGGATCTCTCTGGGGTCTCTTTTTGTGGGGACACTAATTTATGAGAAGGCCTCTTTCCTGACGATCTAATCACCTCCAAATACTATCAGCTTTAGGGTGAGTATTTTACATATGAATTTTGAGTAGACACAAACATTCATGCCATAATCCTTCTATCCTGTTTCCATTATGAAAATTTTCTCTTAGAATCTGGAATTTTAAAAATGTTGTCCTTTAAATAATGGCAGAGGTGTGGTTTACATATTCTTCAATATGTCTGTCAATACATTTCTGTTATCTTTCTTCTGGTCCTTCACTTGTAATCTTGCCTAACTTCTCTTCATCCTATTTTTGCTTCCTTAAATCTAATTTATTTTTTTCAATTTATTAAAAATGGTTTTAAATCATTTTTGAAAAACAGCACTTTTTAAAATTATTATAGCTGATCAGCATATATATTTCTGGAAAAGTCTCTTGGCCTCAGTTTTCCTAGTCAATAATGACCAGAACAATCTTGAGCTCTAACTTCAAAATATTTCACAAATAATATAAAAAATGCTAACTGTTAGTGGCTTAGATTTTAAAAGTACCCCAAAAGTCTCTTGTTCAGAAGTGGGGCTTCTGGTAAGTAATTGGATCACAGGGCCACTATATTCATTAGTGGATTAGTCCAGCAATCCTTAACCATTTTGGCACCAGGAGCGAATGGGGGAGAAGGGATGGTTCGGGGAAGATTCAAGATCACATTTATTGTGCACTTTATTTCTATTATTATTATTACAGGGTAATATATACTAAAATTATTATAAAACTCAACATAATGCAGAATCAGTGGGAGCCCTAAGCTTGTTTTCCTGCAACTAGATGGTCCCATTTAGGGATAATGGGAGCCACCTGAAGTGTGTTGCTTATGTCCACTCTACTGCATAATCTCATTTTGGTTGCTGTTACTGCAGAAAACCCAGCCTCACAAAGACAGGACAATGGAAATGGAAGCATATTGGAAATGGAAGCAGGGTTTTCAGCGTTTTGCTGGCAATCTCAGAACATTCTGCCTTGACTTTAATCCAGAGGTAGGGAGATTTGTTGTCTCAAACATATTTTTAAGGCCACCACAATTTGAGATTCTAAGCAGTTAATCCTCATCCAGTATGGACAAAGTCAGTTCACTTGGTTTATTCACAAACAGGTTGATGATTCATTCCTTCCTAGTTTGGGGATCTTATCTGGTTGGAAAAGAAAAAGTGACTTTTGAAAACTGAGATAGGTGATCATGCACCAGCTGGGAGAAAGACCCTGGCTCAGTCTCCTTCAAAAATCTCTGCTAATTTTTAAAACATGCCAAAAATCTTAA
The DNA here is from genome assembly GCA_004026905.1 of Hystrix cristata. Taxonomy (NCBI): domain Eukaryota; kingdom Metazoa; phylum Chordata; class Mammalia; order Rodentia; family Hystricidae; genus Hystrix; species Hystrix cristata. The sequence goes on from PVJO010000551.1 coordinate 220,471, forward strand.
TGATCAGGTGTTGCCCCATAACTATAGCTTATTTTGAATGCAGCCACTTTATCTGCCAACATGAGTACAGTTGTCATTCCCCCCCAAAGTGACAGATTGAGTTCACTGAATAGGATGAATATGTCACATGAGTAAGCAAGTTTTGTGACTCATTCTGTGTCCCCAAAACATACTGACAGTAGTGAGTCAAATAAATCTCTGGAATGGCTCAGGTAACTCAAAAATTCTGGCCAGCGATCTACCTCTGAAAGCCATCTCACTTCTGTGTACTCCATTGTCCATCTCCTCACAGAGCTGCACAAACAGACATAAGTTAAAGGAGTACATTTTAATGTGGCTGATAATTTTAGTTACATTCTGCAAAATATTAAGTTCAAGTGACATTTTTCAGGTAGTCAGCATTTCTCTGTGGATGACACAGTGCATAGACTCACATTCAGAAATGAACTGTTAAACTTGACTTGTGAAACCAGGAAGCCATCCAGTCATGGCAGCTGCTCCATCTTTGCATTTACTGACACAAAATGACCAATTCAGGCTTCCTGACATACAACCATTCAAAGACTTGAATTATGCTGCAGCTGTGGGGTTTGTTGGCAACAAAGGTGCACATAATATATCCTCCTATAAATTTTCCTGAGAAATACCCTGCACAAAAATAAGCGTTGTTGATTTATCAATATTGGTAGATTCGTCGACAGGGATTACATACCAGGGTGACATATTAATTTTCTACGCCAACTGTGCCTCAATATCCTCTATTTCGTGAATTTGTCTAGTTACGGTACTAGCCAAAAGAGGAACACATGCCACCTCTTGAACTGCAACCTCTCCTAAAAGTTCTTGACAAACATCCTCAACAGCAGGCACCATCGATTCTTCACCAAGAGTAAAGGGTTTCTTAACTTTACAATATGGTTAACCACGAAGAATGATGTTCTTGATGCGGACACATTCGATACAGAGAAGGCCTTCAATAACTGCTTCTGTTCTTCATGTTTCTTTCTTTCTTTTGAAAAACTCCACAAAGCTTGTCTTGCCACAAGCTGATTACCATCACAATATACAAAGTGGGCCAGGAGAATGTGAATCACCTGTTGCAATGAACACATAATTTAAGTAGGATTCTTGGTATCTTCTTTTAAATGCAGCTTTCTTTTTGTTGGCAGTCTTAGAGTTTACTCCTGTCTCATCATTGGGTCTTTCCTGTTTTTCAAAGAATCTCTCTAGGGACACTTGTTTTTACTCACTTTGGCTAGGGTTACTTGTGGGCTTATTATAACTGTGACTGACAAGTGTACAGTTTGGGAAAGAGGCATGACAAGAAATGGTAAACTGAAAAATGGATGGGTAATATATGGACTAAAATCAGTGTCGAATTCTGACATAAAGCTTGCCACCAGATGCAGCTTGTCATTTGCCACTAACAGGGTTCTGATATAAGTCTGCAAGCAACTGATTTATCATGGTCTGTGTGCAGTCAAACCTCTCTGCTAAGGTTAATCTGTATTTGCAGCTGCTCCCCAGCACTAGTATCATCACCTCAGCTCGATGCCAGATCAGGCATAAGGAGCAGGCAGCCTAGATCCTTTGCATTCACAGTTTACACAAGGCTTTGTGCTTCTTTAAGAATCTACTGCTGTCAATGATCAGCTCAGGTAGTAATTGTAGCAATGGAGAACAGCTGTAAATACACCGCAACCTTTGCTTGCCAACCTGCCTGCCACTTACCTCTTGTTCTCTTGCCCGGTGCCTAACAGGTCACAGCCCAAGGGATAGTGAGTTCACAGTTGACTGTGCTATTGGAAAGGGGCCCTGGTCAGAAAAAGCAGGCCACTGGGCTGTGCCCTGGAAGGGTGTATTCTTGTCTCTGGCTCCTCCCTTCGCTCTCTGTTTAATGGCCTCCACCATGCCTTGTCACCGTATCACATCTGCCTTGGAGCCTGCCAAACACGGATGGAACCCACTAGAAACTGTGAGCCAAAATAAACCTCTCCTCCTTTAAGTTGTGTGTATCAGGTACTATGTCCTAGTGATGAAAAAGTTGACTAGTGGAGAAAATCAGTAGAAGGATTGATGTTGTTTCTGTGAATGTGCCCAACCGTGTGGTTCAGAAACCTGTGAAAATAGTTTGCAGGAGAAGTTTGGAAAAGCTTGGAGAAGTGGGCTAAAGAAACCCTAAACTGCTGTAAGCAATGCTTCATGTGTGATACTGGTCAGAGATAAGACCAGAACGCCGACGGAGGGTCTCTAGGATGCGCGTTCCCTCAGGATGCCCAGGGAAGCACATCCCTGAGTTCAGTCATGCTGGCACTCAGAGCCACTGTAGCCGCCGTCCGAGGGAACTCGGTACCGCTCAAGCTGGCACCCAACTTAGCATCACTCATGAGGTGCTGGTTTTTCAGGCATGCAGAATGCAAGTTATGGGATGAGAGAGGCTTCTCGATTTTAGCAGGTCCAGGAGGCCAGGCAAAAATATGTGACAAAGTTACTGTCCCTGACAGGAGCCTTTGAGAGGGAGTGAGTGTAAAGCCAGAGTTGCAACAGAACCGCCAGACAGCTGGAGATGCTAGGAACATGGATGCCGAGGAAAGCTACAGGCAGTGAGTGCAGCCAGCCTGAGAGGCATCATGGGCTGCAACGATCAAGGCCTCATAGGGCGGCAATGCTCAAACCCCTTACAGATCTCACCACAACCTGCCCTGCTTGCTAGACATGGAGCTACAGGACTTAATGTTGACCCTGCTGGGTTTCTGTCTTGCTTTTTACTATACCCCTTCTTCTGTTTTAGAAAGGAATGTTTACCTTGTGCCGCTGTATATTGGAAGTATTTAACATTCTTTTTGACCCTTGCAGGGGCTAACACCTAAAAGTTTGCTGCAGTATCAGAGATTTTACCAACTCCTAGAGATGGACTAAATGCATTTTATATAGTGAGATAGATGTGAGCCTTTTGCGGGCCGGGAAGGAATGTTATGGTTTAGATCTCAAACTTCAAAAGTTTCACTTTCACAGGTGGAGCATTTAGAAGGTGATTCGGTCACTGGGGCACTATACTCATCAGTGGATTAATTCATTGATGAGTTCACAGCCAGCTGTGCTGTTCAGAGGTAGGGCCTGGTCAGGAGAGACAAGTCAAGAAAACACCTGGAAGAGTGTTTTCTTGTCCCAGGAGCCTATCTTCCCCTTTCTGCTTCCTTGTTACCATGGTGTGAGCAGCTTTCCTCCTCTATGCCCTTATACTACACTATTTCTGCCTAGGAGCTTGCCAATTATGGACTGAACCCACTGAAAATGTGAGCCAAAATAAACCTCTGCCCTTTAAATTATGGGTGTTAGGTATTGTGTCCTCGCAATGGGAAAGCTGACTAAAACATGGACCATTAAATGAAATGTACCAAGACTAATGATCAGGATTCTTGAGTGAGGTAGTGGTATCATGTACTACACTATGAAAAAAGCTAAAAGAGAAATGAGTAAGTTATGTTCTACACAGGATGTTTTTCATGCTGAAAGAGCTAGATTTGAAAAAACAATCAACACAACTTTTATCAATTGAAAGTACATAAAGTTTCTTTGGTGTACATTTCATGGGAGTCCCATAATGTGCCAAGAAAACAGTCCCATACTCCAAGTTAATGCCCATAGAAAATGAATTTATCATTGTCTAAGGCAACTGAGATTCGCACACTTTCTAGAATTAACTAGTTACGTGACCTTGGGCTAATCATGTAAGTTCTTAGTACCAGGTGTCTCAGCTATAAAATGAATGTTATTATATTTCACTTGCTATGGGACTGAATCAAATATACACTTGACGTCTCTGATATAATAAGCAATATATCTGGTCTTTGTTCCCAGCTCCTAGTAGAGAGTTTCAAAAACTCTCGGGATTTCCTGAGTTACAGAAATATCTTTTGTCATTCATAATGATCTCCCTTTGATAATATCTGAGTTTATGTTAAAGAGATGACTCATGCTGGACACTTGTAGAGTTTTAAGAGAGAGCCTGGCCATGCCAGAGAACCCAAACACATGAGTGGAGGGTTAGAGCTTTTAGCCCCTTCCCTGACCTCCAGGTAGGGGAGTGAGATGAGGGAGTAAGTTCAATCATGTGGATAATTATTAAGGAATAATGCCTATCTAGTGAAATTCCATACAGAAACTCTGGACACTGAGGTTCAGTGCAGTTTCCTCAATTGTGAAATACTGATATGCTGGGAGGATGAAACACACAAATTCCATGAGAACATGATATGTAAGTTCTATGCACTCTCTACTTGCATCTCGCATTGCATCTCTTCCATTTGCCTGTTCCTGAATTATAACCTTCATAACAAAATTATAACTGTAAGTACAGCGCTTTCAGAAAATCATTTGAAATGTTCTGGTGAGTTACTGAATCTGAGGGTATGGTAGGGAACCCTGAATTCGTAGTCAACCAAGTGGAAGCACAGGTGGCTTGGGAATACCTATGACTTTCAGATGGATTCTGAAGTATACCACCTTATGGGTCTAACCACTGAATTTATGCGATCTGTGCTAACTCTAGGTAGACAATCAGTTTGAATTGGATCAAATTGCAGGACAGCCAGTTGACATCAGAAAATTATGGTCAGAACACACGGGCCAATCCAGATTAAGTGCAGCAAAACTTAATATTGTGTCCATTTTAACATGTAAGTTACAGGCATACACATCTCAGCAAAAGTAAGATGAAAACTAATGGAGTCTAATATAACAAAATGGCAATATGCATTTTCCCCTACATGGCCAATTATTTAACAAATCAAAAAAGTTAAAGCTTTTATTTTTTTTAATTAATTTATTTTTTTTTTTGTGGTGCAAGGGATCGAACTCAGAGCCTTGTGCTTGCAAGGCAAGCACTCTAATCACTGAGCTAAATCCCCAGCCCAGTTAAAGCTTTTAGATGAAAATAGTTTTCATTATTAGAGATCATTTTCCAAATGGCTTAGTAAAATGGTCTGCATATGTTGCCTACAGAAGTTAACATTTTTGGTATTTTCTAGCTTTTCTTTGCTTCATGGAATTGTCCTAGAATTGTTGGGAATTTTATTCCTCCAAAATGGAATATTAATGTAAGATATTAATGCAATGATTCAATACCCGTATTAACTGTTTGCATTAGGTCATTATCAACATAAATCCTGGCCTGCCATTCTGCTTACACAGGTTAAATGAGTCTGTTTTAGGAAGTTAAGAGTTACACTTTGGGTGCATCTGACTAAAGACTATAAATTACTTTTAAGAGTTCAGTTTGCAGGGCTGGGGATTTAGCTCAGTGGTTAGAGTGCTTGCCTCGCAAGCATAAGGCCCTGAGTTTGATCCCCAGCACCAAAAAAAAAAAAAGAGTTTAGTTTGCAGTGGTGTTTTCTTCCTAAATAAAAATAAGCAAAAACAATAAAAGAGAGAAGAGAATCTCTGCCAACGACATGTGAGTTGTTGGGGTGGCAGTTACTAGTAAGGGGTCAGGGAATTGACTTCAGATAGCTCAGGCACTCTAGCGAAGGCATTACTTATTGGAACTCTTGGCTGCTACCGACAGAGAGGGAGCTAGTTGAAGAAAAAGGTACATAAGAAAGTACTTTCCATGATAGACTGGTGTTTTTAAAGGAATATCGTAAGTACTCAGAAATGTAGGAGATAAATAGCATCTCGAGTATTAAAAGCACTCCCATCTTAAAATGGTCCTTGTTGAAAAAAATCTCAAAAATACTTTTGCAGGAGAGAGTAGAGAGCCTCACCCTTCCCCTGATTAACTGCCTGGACAGGGGTTATGCTATACCTTGTTTCCACCCACTGGGAGAGCTGACAAAGAGATTTCAGTGAGTCATGGGGAAGGGCAGGCCTCAAGCCATCTGTCTACTGGGATTTGGTAAAAAACTAAGGAGACCCGAATTTCTTCAGAAAAGCGTATTTTAAAGAAAAAAAAAAGATAGAGAAAGATGAGGAAAATCAGATAAATTTTACTGATGCAAACAAAGAAAATAAATTAAGAATTATTTCTCTCTTAGTCCTGGACACCTTGTATCTTTATTCCTCCAATATTTGGTGTTATTTACAATTTAGCAGTCCAGGGTCATGAGGTTTAACAGTGGTATCAAAAGAAAACCAACACTGAAATTCTCAGAAGCAATGACATGCATCCCTTCTTTCCTCTTTTTTATAGTCAAATTTCTGAAAGAGTTGTGTATAAACACTGATTCGATTTCATCTTCCAATCATTCAGCTCCGTGCAATCTGGTTTCTAACACACTACTTCTAATAAAGTACTCTTCTGCAAGTCTGTTTGGCTTTCTACTTATTAAAGTAACACTTTTTCTGGTACTTAGGACAGCTACACGAGCCCTGCAATATTTGGGACATGCTTATACAACGCATCCCTAATTCAAAAGTCCAAAATCCAAAATGTTCTAAAATCCTAAAGTTTTAGGATGCCAACATGACACTACAGTAGAAAATTCCATAACTGACCTTGTGGATAGGTTGCATTAAAAAATAAGATACACTTAAAATATTATTTAAAAACTATCTTTTAGGCTATGTGATAAGGTACATATAAACTTAAGTGAATTTTATGTTTAGACTTGGGTCTGATCTCTACAATATACCTCATTATGTATACGCAAATATTCTGAAACAGTTTTGGTCCAAAGTATTTCAGATAAAAGATATTCAACCTGTAATAAAAACATACTTACCTGAAGTTCAACTTTTTGCTGAAATTTAAATTTCATGGAATATCCTGTTTTTATAATCTGACAATCCTAAAACTAACTGGTTACCTAATCTTCCCCCTGTTACCTTTTACCATAGTAATATTTTTCGGCACAAGATGATTATGTTACTCTTATATACTTAAAACATATAAACAGTTCCCAGTGTTTTTAGAATTAACTATAAACTTCTTAATAAGCCTTATAAGATCTAACAATGACTTGGGTTTGTATCACTTCCTTTTGGCTACCCCACTTCCCTTCATCCCATTTCCCAGTGACAATGAACTAGTTTTACTTACCTAATATGCTACGTCCTTTTTTCCTCTCAAAATTTGTCTATGCTACTGCATTCATGAGAACACATTTCCCAAACTGTTCATCTCACATAACTGGCCCTTTAGTCATCTAGTACAATTGGATATTCTATTTCAACCTACTCACATATACCAGGCGAGTAAAAAGATTTTCGAAGAAAATAAGTTGCAGAAATTCACAGCTACTTTGTTGTTAAACAAACACAAAATCACAGGCCTAGGTTCACCCATCCAGTGACCTCACTGCACTACCTTTTGTTCTGTCCAGGAAGGTAACAGAAAACGGAAGTAAAATAAAGATCAATGACTGTACCAGTATAGAACATAATAGGCAGAACTTTTATTCTGATCTTACAAATAAGAAATTAAGAATGCTATGGTGAGATTTAACAGACTGAACAGATGGTTTAATTGCAAGAGCAAAATTCAAATCAATCTCAAATACTGAAAGGCTAGAACAGGTTAATGATTGGAAGGTAAGAAATTTTTTCTTTTAAAACGTTTTATAAAGAGATTTTTCAGCAATTTCTTTTTGATATGTATAAGGTGCTGTTCCATCTAAACTCAACAGATGGATTAAAATGTTATGGGAGCTTGGCACGTGTTGTACCCCTGTAATCCAGCACTTGTAGAACCTGAGGAAGGAGGATCACGAGTTCAAACTCAGCCTGGGCTACTTAGCAACTTAGGAGATCCTGCCTGAAATTTTTTTTTTTTTAAAGGGATTGGGTTCTGTTGGCCAGTATCTTATTGAGAATTTTTGCATCTATGTTCATTAGGGAAATTGGTCTGTAGTTTTCTTTTTCAGTTGGACCCTTTTCTGGTTTTAGTATCAGGGTGATGCTTGCTTCCAGAAATGATTTTGGAAGTACTGCTTCCTTTTCAATTTCATTGAAGAGTTTGAGGATTAATGGCATTAGATCATCTTTGAATTTCTTGTAAAATTCGGCTGTGAAGCCGTCAGGACCTGGGCTTTTCTTTGTTGGTAGGTTTTTAATTACCTCTTCAATTTCAATGGCTGATATTGGTTTATTAAGTGTTTTTATCTCTTCTTGGTTTAGTTTTGGTAATTCATATGTTTCTAAGAATCTGTCCATTTCTTCCGTGTTTTCCATCTTGTTTGAGTATAGGTTCTTGAAGTAGGTGTTGATGATCTTTTGGATTTCTGACAGGTCAGTTGTGACTTCACCCCTTCATTTTTTATTGCATGAATTTGGGTCTTTTCTTTCCCTTTTTTGATAAGGTTGGCTAGGGGTTTGTCTATTTTGTTTAGTCTTTCAAAGAACCAACTCTTTGATTCATTGATTCTTCGTATTGTTTTCTTGGTTTCTATTGCATTGATTTCAGCTCTGATTTTAATAATTTCCTCTCTTGTGTGAGCTTTGGGTTTGATTTGTTCTTCTTTTTCTATATGGAAATCAATATGGAGATTACTCAAACAACTAGAACTAGAGGTTCCATTTGATCCAGCTATCCCCCTACTGGGGCTCTTCCCAGAAGAACTGGAATCCTCATACCACAGGGATGTATGCACAACCATGTTTATAGCAACACAATTTGTAATAGCTAAGTCTTGGAAACAGCCTAAATGCCCAACAACCAATGAATGGCTAAAGAAAATGTGGTTTTTCTACACAATGGAGTACTACACTGCCATAAAAAAGGATAAACTAGAGTCATTTGTATGTAAATGGATGTTCCTTGAGAACATACTATTAAGTGA